>JAMAFX010000064.1:0-118247 GCA_023625875.1 Trichocomaceae sp. PYS4502
GCTTATAAGCAACTGATCATTAATCACTATTACTGGACGATATTATTCCTCTGAGTCTATACGATCCATTCACCGATATCTTTACAGGCACCGATTAGGCGAGGACACGCACAAATACTGGCGCAGAATTCTCTCTTCTTGTATCCTACTCTTATTCTTCATCTTCAAGCCTGTATCCTACTTTACCTACAATAGCATTGGGGTTGGAGGCCTTTACGTCCATAACGTAAAGAAGACCGTTGGAATTATACCATTGATGCGGCGCCATTGGCACATGCTGTGCTCGTACAGCTAGAAGCTGCTCACAAAATTCTGGCCACGTATTCGAAGATGAAAGGGTGCAGGTGACCGCGGCAGAGATCGATGGAACCCTGGACGATGATATGGCATACCTTGTCGAAAGGCATACCATCGAATCCCTCAAGTCACGAGCCGAGTGGAAGATATTTCTCGACAATGTCGAAAAGCCAAAATTGATGGAGTCGACACGCATTGAGAACTGCTGAAGTTAATGCGTTACATTGGCACCAGTGACCGAATGAAAATGTTGTCATCTTCAGTTGTTACGTGCGTCTCCTCGATGCCGTAGTCCTCGTACTCAAGGAGGAACTCGCCTTGGACTATCTTCGCTTCGACGGGTCTACGAGCAAAGATCAGAAATAGACCCCACAGGTCTTGTTTGACGGTGCGTCCGGGTCCAAAGTGATTTTGATCACTAGTGGATCAGGAGGGCTGAGGCTCTACATCCAGAGCGCATCCATTATTGTCGTGCAGACAGAGATTTGGTGGAACGAGAACTGCGAGTAACAGGCTTATGCTCGGTGCAAGGTCAGAAACGTGAGGTTAAAGTCTTCAGCCTTTACATATGCCATCAATAGCAGCATCGACCGCGCCATTCGCCAGGCGCAAGAATGGAAGCCAGCAACTAACAATACCATCATGTCGTCGATCGTTCGGAAGATCGATGCACCTCTTGAAATCCCTTCATACGTTTAACTCGTGATAGTCGTTGGTCTGGTCTCTTTTAAAGTAAGGTTCCTGAGTTAATAGCTAGTCATTTTTTTTATTTGTTGCATAACAGCCTCATGGCAATCAGTCGTGTGTTTTTCCGTAGCTAGCTCTAAAAAAATTGATTCATTTGTACCTTTTTCCTCGTTTCTTCATCGTGGTTAGAACCATGGTACGTACTCAGTCTTCTTTATGGCTTTATTCATTTCAAGGAATCAAGTATATGTATAATAAAAGTGACAAAAATTTGATGAAGATATTCTTATAAATAATTTATTCTTTCCTTGACAGTATTTTTTACCCCTGCGATATCAGTCCTCAAGGTGGCATTATGACCCCCAGGAGCTTTAACAAAGTTCCTTCTAGCGTTAAAGAATGAATACCAGTCATGACTTTGAGCTCGGCCTCCATAACTACAGCCATCATTGTACGCATGCAGAGCCCAAAATACAATGCAGCTATATTTGTTTAGTTGTTCACAGTTTGGTAAGCGGTGCCGCTACCATCCCAGCTCTCGACAGCAACCACCTGGAGATTCAAAGTGCCCAAATTCATGCCCAACCCTGCCCAGGCATTGAAATGGTTCTGGATGGTGACAGTACCACTGGCGGTGCCCGATTCACGGATTGAGATGTACTGGTTAAAGGTTGAGGTACCTTCAATAGAAGGCTCGTTGACGCGTGTGTTCTCCCAGATAGCGTATGTGGCACCGTCGCTGGTCACCGTACCCTTCCGAGTACCAGACTGTGACATGTTCACCTCTTCATCTATAACGTAGTACTCTACGAGAGGATCGGTAGACCAGCCATAAACGGATAGACTTGCAAGTCCAGATGTTACATCGAAACTACCGGCGTGTGTGATGGGCCTAAAGAATGGGAATAAGTCGGAAGCATAGGTATAAGAAGAGGGTATTTACTTACGCCGTACTTCCAGGATTCCAGCCGACGCCGACGACGAAGTCATCGGTAGTATCCCAAGAAACATAGAACTCGCCGTTGGACGGGGAGAAGTACACCGAGCCACCAGTAGTATAGTCTTGGACATAGCTTGTAGATCGGCGTGCCAAACTCTCATTGCGACGTGCTAGCATGAGCGGGTGGTCATGATTCAAGATGAAGTTGTATGGGCCGCGCTTCTCAGGCATTTGAGCATCTCCAGTTGGGGCTGCCAGTGCTGAGGCCAACACTGCGAGTGCTGCAAAGCGAAGAATATAGACCATGATGTTGACGACTCTGTAAGCAATATTACTGATAGTGATTGAAGAGGAAATGCCAGAGCGACCATCTCAGCGACTTATGCCACTATTTATGCCCACGCCTTCAATAAATCGGACAGGTGATTAGCAATTCTTCCGTCTTTTAACCGAAAGGTTCCAGTTTATTCACATTCTTCAGGGTCTAGAAGCCACTGGGTTCGGATTGTCGTTCATTGCTATTGCACCTAATGAAGCATCAGCTGATGTCTAAAACATCCTTCCATTCATCATTAGCATATAATTAATTTATCTACGGCCATAATGCAGCTAGCTATATTATTGTGATCCTACCGATGTTTACATTAATGACAATATGACACTCATCGTATACCTAGGTATATAAAACAACGGCGCTTTTAGTTTCGTTTTGGCAATGCAGCCATAAATTTCACTTCCAAATAGTTAATTTGAGACTTATGAAGTCACATAACTATGACTGTATGCATTATTTAGGTGATTGAACTGAAACATCAACTTAATATAACTCGTTATGATATGGACTTATGGACCACTTGATGACCCTCATAGCCCCATGAATATGCTGGGATAAATTATGCCAAAAGTAATGGCAAACTCGAGTTAATATTTTAGGCTAAATAAACAAAATACATTTCTCCAAGCAAGCTCGATAATTAACATTGACATCTGAATATTAGCCATTTTCTTCTCGGTGCCGGCAGTTGTAGGGCTATATTTGTGCCGGTTGATCAGTTCACGTAATTAAACGTGTTTTGGCCTACATTCCGCACCGATAAAACGTCCCTGTTTCATCTTGTTTCATCAGTAGGAAAAAATAATTAATAGGAAGGAAAATATACCGTCGGTTAAATTAAAAGCTCGCGGTGATTTCAGGTTGTCAGAGATACTATAAAAGAGACCAGGAAGGCGATCTCAAAATAAATCAGGAGTATACCTGCCATACCTATCCTTGATCATGATGCATTTCCTTGCCGTGCTGCTTGCAATATTACCAATTGTATCCGGGTCTCCGGTACCCGAGAGTCAATGTAAGTTTATTCCTCATCCATAGGACATCAGTAGGTTGATTGATACCGTGATAGCATCAACGTCAGGATGTGCTCTTCCATCCACGTACAGATGGACATCAACGGGTCCGCTGGCGAGCCCTAAATCGGGCTGGGTCTCGCTTAAAGACTTCACCAATGTCGTGTACAATGGCCAGCATCTTGTATACGGGTCAACTGTCAACACAGCTGGCAACTATGGCTCCATGAACTTCGGCCTCTTTACAAACTGGACCAATATGGCGTCTGCGAGCCAGAATACGATGAACACTGCCACTGTTGCTCCCACGCTCTTTTACTTTGCTCCAAAGAGTATCTGGATTCTCGCCTATCAATGGGGTCCCTATACTTTCTCCTATATGACGTCGAGCAATCCATCTAATGCGAATGGCTGGTCATCACCGCTTCCTCTCTTTACAGGAAGCATCTCTGGCTCAAGTACAGGGGCTATAGACCAAACAGTTATCGGTGATAGTGAAAATATGTATTTATTCTTTGCTGGGGACGACGGGCATATCTATTCCACTAGTATGCCCATTGGAGACTTCCCTGGAAGTTTTGGCACCGCGTCGACTATTATCCTCAGCGATTCGACTGATAGTCTCTTTGAGGCTGTAGAAGTCTATACTGTCCAAGGACAGAATCAATACCTCATGATCGTCGAGGCAATTGGCTCTAATGGACGCTATTTCCGTTCATTCACGGCTTCGAGTCTCCGTGGTCCATGGACAGCGCAGACTACAAGCGAATCTGCTCCTTTCGCCGGTAAGGCTAACAGTGGTGCCACATGGACAAACGACATCAGCAGTGGTGATCTGGTCCGTACCAACCCTGACCAGACAATGACGGTGGACGCTTGCAATCTGCAGTTACTCTACCAGGGACGGTCCACGAGTTCAGGCGGCTCGTATAACCTCCTTCCTTACCAGCCTGGACTGTTGACGCTTGCTTAGGAGACTGCAGCTAATCGGCCCAAAAACGGTTGGGTTTATGAAGTATTATGATGGTATACCTAGGTAGTATTCATAATGTGATACATCCGTAGTATCTCTACTCCAAATAATTCAAATAATTAGGACAGTGCATCCGTTAGATGATATCTGTTTTGACATACCAGCGCTTCTAGTTGGGGTTGCATCAACTTTACCTAAGGAGATACTAGCCGTTTCCATGAGAAGAGAGGTCTGCCAAAGAACTCAAAATTGTTGAGAATGCAAGATAAGAAACACTTTTGCGGCGCTTATAATTGGCCTTGGTAGTCACACCCGTGGACATTGATAATGACGTTGAAACAACGGCTGTCTAATAGGCGAACGTTCTGTACCTAGGTAGTTTAATAATTAACGGCTTATTCCAATAGTACCTAGGGATGTAGAATGTAACCAGGAAATGTCATTGAAGCTCATTGTGAATAAAGGCATAGACATATATCTCGAGATAATCACACCGGGAGCATTCAAACGAATGCCTTCATCGCCGACATCTCCTCTCTTCCAATAAACTTATATCATAACTAGGTAGCATAAAGAACCCGAAGCTTAAATATAACAGTTCGGATTAGAGACGCGAGTACTAGAGGGTAACCGTTTGTCTATTTCTCTAGCACCCGGTAAATAAATCTCTCGTTCACGGTATGTATACGGTCCTCGAAGTCCTGTTCCCTAACCTAGTCACCCATGTGAAGTCATATTGTTAGTCCATGAGAAGTCACTCGAAGTATCATCAAGGCGAAATACCAGATATTGTCCCGTAGGATTTCCTTGGTCGTCTTTGACCATCGACGAAATGACTCCAGTGTGTCTGTAGGGATCTAATAATGACACCGACTTGTTTAACATCCAGTGTACCGGGGTGAAAAGGCGGCAGGGGAAATATCGCAAGGCGCATACTTACTATCAATAGGACTGTATTCGACCCATTGTCCAGGCTTGTATTTTACCATGATGTCGTCAATAAAGCAACGAAAATTCAAGTCAAATACGGTTTTAGGTATAGTGAAGATTAAATCAATCAATCGGTGAATGTTTTGTGTTCATTTTCATTATATACGCAAGTTGGATATGATTGAGGACTGATGTCATGGTGGCATGAATTGCCGCTTGACGTCCAGTTAGGGTTACAGCAGCCCTTAAAGTCTTTAGACTTAATTCATAGTAATAACTACCGTTGGCTCAGAGCGGAAATGAATACTTGGTGTTTATTGGCAGAAGTCTAGAAGCCATGTGGACGGACTGTCAAGGCACACGCCTCAAGGTACACCCCCTTGCTAGGCGTTCTTCATCCCATCTCGCGTAAGGGTCCCATAATGCAAGGAGAGAGTTGTATTTTCTCGTTATTACGCATTAGAATTAATATTAGCAGTTCAAGTATTACAAAATAGGTCAATCTTGTAAACATTGTATCCTGTTGGAAGCTTAGGGCTACGTGAAGCCCGCATTCCAGAAAACAAACAAGGCACGCCTTATCAAGGGCAGCAAAGGGATGAAGCCAGATATACTTTCATTTACCTATTTTTTTGAAGAAGAAGAAGAAGAGAGAAAGACAAAATTCTATTTTCTGCAACGGTTGCATTTCCCAAGAGAGTTCGACCCAAAATGAAGCTTTACACAGTGCTTCTCACGGTCATCTTTTCCTACATGACAGTCACTCATGCGAGCACGACAGCATCAACATCTACGATATCCTCCTCTAAGACGAGGAACAATACAGAAGCCCCCTTCGGAAGCTCTGACGATAACACCGATAAGTTGGAAGATTACAACCCCTTCCAACCTTCCCACGACGCCATCTCTCTAGAATGGAAACAAATCTGCGACATGGGCTGTCAACCGGGGACATGGCCGAGTGACAGCAGGTACATATCCGAATACGTAGTCCCCGAACTAATCTCGATCCAATATAAACCGACCTGCAGCGCAAAATCGGCGCATCAAACATACCTCCGCGAGATATTTGAGTGCAGCGGTCGTCGCGATTTGTGTCTGGATGTGGACAAGAAGACGATGAAATGCCGTGACAAGGCAATGCGCAAGGTTACGTCGGCTTTGAAGCATTTGGGTGAGACTGGGATGGATTGCGAGAAGGATGGAGTTTGGCAGGAGGATTTTTATGAGTCGGTACTGGATTTTATGCGGTATTTTAGGTCGAGTGTGTGCTCTGGCATTGCTGGGGGGGAGTCGATGAGGGATTGCAAGTTGATGGTGAGGAATTATTATTATTCCCTTTCTTCTCTTCTGGTTTTGCTAACGCTTTAGGATAGGGTAACTGTGTGTCTCCGATCGAGGACTTGTAAGAGCCTATAAATCCATAGCATGAGGATGATGCAAACTCATGTACGCAACCAGACACCGTTAGATACTACTAGTTAAGATGTGCATCTGCATTTGCACACGAATGACATTACAGGTGTTCTTCGATTATTGATAGCAATGTTTCAGATGATGTCTTGATTGAATTTGACCTCACGTACAAACATTCGTTAGTCATCGCCAGTGCATAACGTGCAGTTGTATACAGTACAGGTATGATGAAGATGAAGGAAGACTCCATGCAACATGAAAAGATCAAGCGGGTCATCAGCAAAGGACAGAAGAAGAAAGATACAAGAAAGCCGACCACCCCAGCTGAAGACAACAAAATCACCACTTGTCTAGAAACTAGAAACGTCCATGTCATCAATGATGATGAATAGGGAGATGAAAGGCGAAATAAATAAAAAGGACAAAGTAGCATTCCACAACGCCAAACATAAACATCCCATTCTCTTGATCCGAGAAAAGTCCCCTTGCACGAAAGCCAAATCCAAAAGAAAAGAAAAAAGAGAAAACGGAAAAATAATCATCTCAGGCGCAAGTAAATGTGCCTGCTGAACGATATTGAGAGCAGAAAGCAGATGCTCCGTGTTTTCGTGCTCCTCTCAAGACCGCAAGATATCTATAGATTTGCAAAAGAATAGAAAAGAGCTAATACCCAGAATGAAAATTAAAGTGGCAATGACATATATAAGGTCATAGTTATAGCTCGTGAAACGGTTCTTACTTCACTCTGGTCGGAGATGAAGTCCCGATACTGCCCACTCGGCCGCTGACTTTTCGAACTCCTTTGGTCTCACTCTTGCTATCGGTGACTCGGCGCGGGCTTGCACGCACTTTTCCTACTGCAATAGGACTTCTGCTGCTAGTTGGCATTTTCTGCGTCACGACGGCTGACTCGACCCAGTTCTCCCGGTCTTCGTGTAGTTCGTAGCTGGCAGTGACTGTGGCAGAATAACTGATTGATCGTGCCTTTGGAGAAGCACTTGGTGATCGGGATGTCCGTTTGGCAAGCATACGCATCTGGATTTCCTCTTCACTCTCGCTTTGCTCAGTGCCTGCACGCTGGGTCCGTTTTGGGGACGACCGGTCCTTGTCAACCTCACTATTGACCGCGAGCGTTCCGGATACATTGCGAGCATATGGGTGGTGGCGCGAGTCCTTACGATGGGACTTGCGGGGTTGTCCAGGTGTCGGTGCGGGCAGGTTCTCATCGCCATGGTAATTACCGGCTTCGTTATTATCAATCTCGCCAAGTGCCGGCCGTCTTGAACTATTAGCATTTGGAGGAGTGATTGTCTGTCCATTACTGGAACGTTGCTTGGTAGCTTGTCGTCCAGGGGTAACCGGTGCAGGCAGCGCCAAGCGCTCTCGCATAGTATCTTCAAACCACCACTCACGGAAAGCGCCTTGATTGAGGTGCAGCCAGTGCTGCTGCGGTCCCACGACCATACCGGGGCGCATGAATCTCATATAGGCAATGATCTCATTCGCAGTGAATCCATATCGATAGATCAGATACGCACCAATCAGGCAACCGGTGCGTCCCAATCCTGCCTTGCAGTGAACCGCAATGCTCTTCTTTTGCACTGTGATCATGTCATGTGCCAATTTTATAAATCGTCGAACCAAGGGCAACGGAGGACATGTCCCGTCTTCGAAAATCATATCAATATGATTAATTCCAAGTGCGGTGAAGTATGAGGGACAGTAAAGTTCCGAGTTTAGTCGCACTACCAAACCCACGTTTCTTGAGGCGAAATGTGAGAGTACGTTCTTGAAAGAGACTGGCAGTTTTGACGCTTGGATTTGCGAAAGTGTTGAAGGCAAAGCTGCATATTGCGGTGTGTTGACAGGGATGGGCGCCACTGGTTGATGCTGCGGTGAAGCGAATGCAATAAAATTTGGTGTCACCCAGTTGAAATCACCCATATCCACACGCTCGTACCTCTCGTACCTGCCTCAATGTTAGTGGTATGCCAAATGGAATCCGTGATCTGGGGGGAGGCTTACTCCTCGAGGCTGAAATCTTTCAATCCACACAAAGCCTCTTCCTTAGCTTTCCACACGCCATACACAACATCCTGGATGTTGAGAATAAAGTCCGCTTGACTGTATCCCGCGTCTCGGAAGGGCATATACGGGGGATCCGCCTGAGCAATGGGAGCAAGTGCCAGATGCGGCGGCCATGACTGAATTAGAACCATGTAGCAAGCAACCAAGCACGCAGCATTCGCACGACTTCGGCCATCCGGTTTACTATAGAAAACCACAGCTCTGTCGGTATTGGCGGGATCGCCAAGAATCTCATGGAAATGCACGGCAAATCTATATAGGTGGCCGATATGGAGGGGGCCAAAATCGGCATGGAATGCGTTGTACAGCAGAGTGTCATCTACAGTGAAGTACACGGGAGCCTTTCGTCTCGATGCTCTCACGGGACTCTGTGGAGCCTTTGACGAACGCTTTGATGGCGATGACGACTGCTGAGAAGGAAATGGAAATGCAGCATAGGGGTCAGGCGCTGACGAGTACGAAGCGAGATATAGACGGTCTGTAACGGCCACTGTATAAGTGCTGGGTATTCCAAAAGGGAATACAAACAAAAGATGGTGGAAAAGGCAGAACAGAGTCTATGCAGCACACTTCATACCTTGAATGTACTCGATCACCTGCCCGTGAGCAGTAGGGGCGTGCGACGGCATGATGACAGCCTGTCTGAAGATTGCAAGCACGACTTGGTTCTGGTTTGTTTGGGTTATACTTGGCGATCAGGTCGATAGGTTCGGGGGGTAAGCGAGAAGCAAACTACCGCACTTGCATGACCTGGGTAAGTGTCGTCGAGGATAAAGATAGATTACTCGAGAGTATGGGATGCAACAGATGAATATTGCTGGAAAGAGGCAAAAGAGAAGAGCAAGAAGCAGGGAGTGAGGAGGGAGGAAGAAATGGCCGGGAATGAGCGAGGATAATAATTGTTGAGGACGAGGATGGCTTAGTTATGTGAGAGCGAGTCTCATAAATATCAAATCATACATACCCGCCGCTGCGCCGCTGCTGATTGGCTGTGGTGTTGTGATGGCCCGAATGCGGCTTAGCGCGTGTCTGTTGACAGGGCAACGGGTGCTGCCTCAGGCCACGAGCCAACGCGTCTTCCACAGAACTACAGAACTACCTAACAATCAACTGCGTATACGTGGTTAGTTAGGTAGTTATTGATGGTATGTAAAAGAGTATTGAGGATACCAGAGGAAGAAATTAGATATATATTTGGGCGCAATGGTAGGACAGCATCGTGTGTTCTCTATGCCTTTTAGATGTAGTAACGCAATGAGCCAAAGATACCTCAATACTGCCAATGCCCAGGTGCAGATCTAACTAACTATCCATAGATGTATATCCATATAGATGTCGAACTAAATAATTTCAAAATCTACAGAAATGAATATTCACGGCTGAAGTTTTTTGGACGAATGACGACACTCCCGTCTCTGCCCCGCACTGACAGTCTCCCAAGGTTGCAAGTCTGAGAATTCACAACCTCAGCCATCTGCTTCAAGATACACAAAATGGCGTCCGGCACTCCAGTAGAGGTTGAATTCCCGTATTCTATGTAAGTTTGCTACCCTGATTGCTCCAGTAGTAATTAATTCTTTCCTCCTTAGGGTCATCAGCATTCCTCTCCCCACCAACCGCATCGCTTCCGCAGCGCTTCGAGCCCTGCAAGTTGAGAAGGAACGATCTCCTTTCGTTCATCGTAGCTTTGTGCTCGTCTCACCTGACTCGTCAGACAACACGACCGACGAAGAAAGCAAAACAGTGCTCCAGACGACCTACAGAGCGGCAACGAACCGTATGCTACGGGTGTCTGTGAACAGCTTTATGGACACGATCGGCGTTGTTCTGGGAGTCGTGGAGGAATTGGATGTTGATGTTCTTAAGGAAGAACTGGGAAAGTGAACGTTCACTCCCTTCTTTTATGCCCACGAAGCGGTCTTGACTATTCTATTCGGGACATGCCGACAAGATGATTGCATCCCACTTCGGCTGGAGGGGAGGATGAACTGGGGAAGATATAAACCGGGAGAGAAAAGAAACGATATTCGTCCCCTTCGAGCCCGATGCGTCTTCAAGTGAGCTGCGAGCTCTACCATAACAATCTCGCGCCGCTGCAACGATATAATGTACATACCATACTACGTACTCCGTACTGCGTACTTAGCAGGACTCTCATCGATGGCCTGGCCCATTACAATGGAGAAGCAAATAAATTCATTTACCCAGTCACTGGGGTTATAAAATAATGGCCTTGCTTGTGACCCCATCTTCGTCGGAATCTTGAGAATCAGCGTCATGGCTCCACCACCCTTGCCCTACCAGGCTAGGCTCCCCGCCAGGCCGCGCTTTGTTCCTTTTTGGTCTAGCCTCAATAACAGTCATGATTCATGATTCTCTTCGCAGGCAGCATGCGTACTTTTTGTATTCGGATAGTCTGAGTTATTTTGGCAATGCACAGTCTCCTAGCATCGAATTATCATTTTACGCTTTTGTTTCGTTTGAATTTCCTGTCGAAAAGCTAGACTTGGCTTACCGTTTTGCCGCCTCGGAGCGTCTCATAAGGTGCTTACTTCTAACGTCTAAGGCAATGGATCTTCATTAATTTAGGTGGCTCTAGATTTTAGTAGAATTCTTACTACGTATACATTATTGCACGTAGCTAGAGTTTGTGCTTACAAATTGGGCCTACCATATGATCAAATCCAGCATTTGCCATTGAGGCTTAGAGCCTGATAAGGTTCAAACGCATTTGAAACTGCCTCCCTCCCCTCCATCAATCCTGCCATCCTCAAGACTCGCCACGACATCGCCATCATTGCTCTTATACGCTACTACCACCTGCGTTTGACGGTTCGTCTAGAGAACATAATTAGAGAGAGAGACTAACTACCGGAAACCAGCCAACAACTGCCCACTTGCGCAGTCGCATCAACTACAGCGCCATGGCTTCTGCAACCACCTTCTACGACTTCTCCCCCCCAGACAGTACGTTACACTTCCTCCGTAGCCACACCTTGCACATATACATCAAGGCAAAACGCGCACCTACTAACAATACTGATCGCGTCACCAGAAAAGGGAAACCCTTACCCCCTCGACTCGTACCGCGGCAAAGTCGTGCTAGTCGTCAACACCGCGTCCAAGTGCGGCTTCACCCCGCAGTTCGCCGGGCTCGAAAAACTGTACAAGACCATCGAAGAAAAACACCCCGGCGCGTTCACCATTCTCGGCTTTCCATGCAACCAATTCGGCAATCAGGACCCCGGAAGCAACGATGAAATACAGAGCTTTTGCCAGGTGAACTACGGCGTCACTTTCCCCGTGCTGGGTAAGATCGATGTCAATGGAAGCAAGGCTGATCCTCTCTTTGAATGGATCAAGGCCCAGAAACCTGGTCTGTTGGGCGTGAAGAGGGTGTTGTGGAACTTTGAGAAGGCTTTGATCAATAGCAAGGGAGAAGTGGTTGGGAGATGGAGGAGTCTGACCAAGCCTGAGAGTTTGGAGCAGACAATTGTGCAGGAAATCGAGAAAGCGAAGAAGGATGCTCCTGCTCCTGCTCCTGAGCCTACTAAAACGGAGAGTGCTGCCCCTGCAACGGCCGAGGACGAGCCCAAATCGGCTTAAGTGGTGCGACTATTTCTTTTTCCGTTTTCTTGTATTCATTATATTTGTTTCTTGATACCAGATTGCAGTTTGTTACGTCTTCGGAAGGATGGGATGATGGGTTTTATTGCTATTAATAACGATCATTAGGTTGATAGCCATGCCAGGCCTGTATAATTGATAAGATGTTCCCTAGCATTCATCCCTCTTTTGGAATCAAATTTCTCAGTGACAAATCGTACACAACATCCTCCACCTTTTTAACCTGTTATAAGTTCACTAGCATCAGCTTAGATCCTTTCGCTTTCAGCGTGTCCAAAAACATACCGAGTACTTGATTCCATCACTCCTCTTCCGCAGTATATCATTCTTCAAATTAAGCAACTGAAAGCCCGCGAACAGATCCTTGATGAAGTTATTGATTTCGAGGGGCCGATGGTAGTCACCCAACGTGACTGAGTTGACGGCCAGACGAGAGAGTTCTTCGACCATCGATATCAGGGCCAGCAGGTATTCTTCGATGGTGAGATGGAATTTGTCTTCATCTTTGAGGTTGATGGGGACTAGAATTTTGATAACAGTTATTCTTCTCTTTCTCCTCTTCCTTCTTGATGATGATTACGATCATAGCAGAGATAGGAAAATAAGACAGGCCTACCTTCAAGGAAACTACCAATCTCCTCAATCGTCAAGAACGACGACTTGGACGAAGTCTTATACTCGGACAACCCGCCTAGCCACGCACACAGTTCGATGTAGTACACCTTTCGATCCATGACCTGTCAGTCAATATTCCAAACCGAAAAAAAGACAATTCAACTTTCATTGTTTCGACATACCAAATTCTGTAGTTCACGCGACCAGACGCCATTGTATTTGTAAAACGGGTGTTTGTTAGCCAACTCTGCCAATCGCGAAACGTCCTCTTTTTGCGCGAGGATTTGGTTTGTGGCGTCGTCTAGGACTGGTTTCACTATGAGAACGATGAGTTTGAATCTTCTTTTTTCTTGTGGGCGATTCAGAGGAGCGTGTGAGACTAACAGTCTCTCGTCGGAGTTGAGTGTGCTCTGGACAGGATTGCTTGTGTCGTTCGCCCTGGGCACGATACACCAGTTAGAAAAAGCAAAGCTATGGCACAGATCTATGAAGGGCGGTAAGGTACCTTTTCTAGCAAGTGTCTGTACTATATCGTGCAGTTCCTAGTCATATTAACCAAGCTGTCTTGAGGCAGGCGAAGGAAGGAATGCCTACATCGCGCACAACGGTCTCCTCGTCAATTTTCGTTTGCAGGTTCTCGAAAATGGCGGGATCGATCATTTTGAGGGATACTCTTCACAAGTAATACTCGTGTTCCGTAGCCGAAGGACTGGATGATGAGGAGTAGTACGATGTGGTGATGATGACTTTATTTTGCCATGCGGGGAAGGAGAGCACCGGGGAGCTCTACCGATGACGAAGAAATTATTGGAGAAGCTACTCGTAACACGTTACCTGCAATGTTCTATTTCTCGCAGCTTTATTTAGTTAATATACATGGACATCTTCAACTCTCATGATTAGAGGGCGCGATGCACGATGCACGACTGTGTAATCCATGAGCTGGTTGCCTACGACTCGTGGCAAAATCGTGCGACACAGCAACAATTCTCTAGATTCAACCGCTGATTCCTGTCAAGCTACAAATTCTAATCTACAAGTTATTTTCTTCTCCAAGCCGCCGGCAAGCCGACGAAATGATGAAAAAAAAGTGATTCGCGTCACTCGGTGGTAGTGTAAGACCGAGGACACTGTGCACAGGAGCATGTGCAAGCACAGAGACTCCCATGCGCGGTCCAAAAATGAGATTAATCAATGTTGTGTTCCTTAGAACACTTTCAGAGATTAAACTGAAAAGAACAGATACTACACTTGATCTAAGCCAAAAGGCAAAGAGAGCTGAGAAAAAGAAAAGAGAAAGCGAGCAAAGGAGACGAGGGAATCCGCGTCTTTTATAGACAGAGGGAATGGTCCGTGCGCTAGGCTGTTGCCTAAGCGAGCCAATCACAGCGCAGCCGGCCGTCTAGGCAGCAGTGCAAACGGACCAAACAGTGACAACACTGCAAACGAGGCAAACGAGGCAAACTCTGCCCTCGAAGGCTTCCGCAGCCCTAGCCCTAAAATCTCTCCGGATTGGGAAAAATAATGTACCGCACGAACGGCTAATTTTTTGGCGCGCATCCCGAGAATCTTGAACTCCAACAACAGCTTCAGATTTCGACAGGCGCAGGATATTCACTTCTTTGCGTCAGAATTCCCCAAAAAATTTCTTGTCACAATGGCTCCCGCTGTACGTTGAATCGCTTTGCTGTTCCACCCCTGGTGCATCGTGCATCGTGCATCCACCGGGGGAGTAAGATTGTTTTTTGATGGACTGGAACAGTAGGCTAATCATGGACTTGGGGACATTTAATTAGGCTCGCACCAAGAAGCCTCAAAAGGTCACGAAGAAGGTATGCATCTTTTCCGGTATATGACATATACCTATTATTATCAATTAATTAATTAATTAACGAATATTATTCTCCAGTACGTGATCAACGCTTCTCAACCCGCCAGCGACAAGATCTTCGACGTCTCGGCCTTTGAGAAGTTCCTCCACGACCGCATCAAGGTCGAGGGCCGTGTCGGCAACCTCGGCGACAACGTCCAGATCTCCCAGTCTGGCGATGGCAAGATCGAGGTCGTCACTCACATTCCCTTCTCTGGTCGCTACCTCAAGTACCTGTACGTCACCCATCGATGCATCATCAGCCAATCAATCTCTCTTCCTGGCAGCCGTGAATCGTCATGTTACTAATGCTCAATGAACAATTCTGAACAGGACCAAGAAGTTCCTCAAGAAACAGCAGCTCCGTGACTGGCTCCGCGTTGTTTCCACCTCCAAGGGCGTCTACGAACTCCGCTTCTACAACGTTGTCAACGAGGAGGCTGATGAGGAGGAGGACTAAATACCTTACGTCATGTCTTTTGACTTAATGTGATGTGATGGGTTGATCGAATTTGGACTTCTTGTTGGATTCCACGATACGGGCAGGGAGGGAGGATTTCTGTCGGTTCGGATAAAATTCTACGATACATATATGCCCGGTCTCTGGGTTACTAGGTATCGTGCCTATTCATGACGTTATGAGTATGGCGCAAAACATTTAAAACAGAATAAAGATAAAAATGGGAAATCATTTCTTCATTGGCGCCCTGGATGCTATTTTCTTACGCCGTAATAAATGCTGAATGGGTCTAATGTAATAATAACATTCAAGTGTTGTAGAGAGAAAGACAAGTCCTAAATTATGAAGTGCCTTTCTTCATGGTCCAACCAGCCCTCTTGAGAGCTTTAGCTTTCTCGGCCACCTTGAACCTGACCAAATCTCCTGTCGCCAGAGCATCTTCCTTAGAGTCGTGCCCCCTGTCTCCGCCCATTTGAATGTCTCTGTCGAGGTATAATTTCGCAAGGTGCTTCAAGCCATATCGGACCGGTAGGCCCCTACGATGTGGGTAGAGCAGCACAGTATCAATAATAGTCGGGTGGACGATGCGCACGGCATTCAGGTCATTGTCAATCGCATGTCCAATTAAAGGCGTTTCGGGATCGAGCAATTCAAAAAGTAGCGTACGTGCCACAGCAGGAGAATCGACCACTTGCATGGAAGTTGGCTTGATTTCGCCATCCTCAACGTCGACATTGGTACTTGCAGTCTTCCGAACCTCCGTTCCATATGGAACTGCATTCGCAAAATGTTCCGGAAAGACGCCGGAGAATCTCGAGTTCAGGTCTAAGATCTCCCCAATAGGCTTGACCAACACATCAAGTAGCATTTCTCCGCGAGGCCAGCTCAGCGCCGTCAATCGGACCAGTTCCAGGCCGAGGGTGGTATAGGCCATCTCACAATCAAAAGTCACCGGTTTTCGAGGCTCTGCTGTTGCGGTCCTTTCTCGCGTGGGTGTTTCCTCGAATTGTAACACAGCGGCCAACCGTTTTGGATCTGATACTTTAAACCCATGATGTTCTGCCTTGGTGCATCCTGCTGACGTCCCCAATGTTTCGTTGCAGCAGGGGAAGTATGCCTCAGACTGGCCGGTAATATGGTCCGTAGCCTTTCTCGCCGGCCTCACGATCTTGCCGGGGTGATAGGTGCAACGACCTCCGCTAGCGAGAGCCCCGTCTTCTCGACGGCCTGGAAACACCTGAAACCGCCCGCCGCATCGTTCGCACTTTTCCCATCCCTGTGCAGCCTCTATGCCTTTCTTCGCTTCCGCAACTTCCTCATCAGTAGGGACTCTTGTAATATAACCAAATTGCTCTTTGCCCTTGAGCTCTGTTCGAAGCATGCGAGCGATAATGATTTCCTCGTCTTCCTTCAAATCCGTCGCGAATCTTTGCACTATTGCAGGGGTTGGTTCTGTGGGCGGTTTGATTTTATAATACCGCGAGTTGAGATACGCTAGAACTTCTTTTTCCCAGACTTCCAAAGCCATTTTCTGAAGCTGGACGATTCGCAGCTTGATCACGTTCCCATAAACCCTTGGGTTGTCAATCGCTGTTTTCTGTTCTTCGTCGAGTGCCATCACGATCAGCTCGTCTGCGGAAAGAACCAATGAAGCCTTTTCGGGACTTTTGAGCTTCGCCATCTTCTCGTTCAAAGCCTTCATTGCGCCGTGGAGTTTGAGCAAGATGGAGGTTCGTACTGCATGGATGGCAGGCGCTTTCTTAAGCATTCTTGGGTTCAGGTATTGCTTCGGCAGTGCGCTCCTTTCTGCCGAGCCTGAAATACCAGGAACCGAGGACGGTTTTGCTCCTGCTGCGGCCGCGGCCGTGGCCGCCGATGCTGGGAGTTTCTCTTTCGCATCTTCTTTGGCCGTGTTTTGTGCCTTCGAGGGCGGTGGCGGAGATACCTTTCTACGTGCGGATGGAAGGTCGTTTATGTCGCGTGATGCTGCGGATTTAGCATCACGGCGTGCCTGCTCTGCTTTTTGCTCAATTCCTTTAATGTGATGGTCGTCATGTGCAAGCCTTCTCCTTTTACTGGCAGGTTCGGACTCGCTGGCAGCGTCCGTAGCGACGTCAACGCATCGAGCTTCTGGATGTTGCTCTTCCTTTTTCGTCTCTGAATGAAGAAATATGCAGTTCAATTGACTGCAGCGCACACCTTCAGGACAGGCCACTCCTTTGAATAATCCCAGCGGAGTGAACATGATGCATGTTGAGGATGCGCGATATTTGAGGTTGTACGGGCTGGCTTAGGTATGTATAGAAAAGACATGTAAAGGAGTTTTTAAGAGAGACTTCACTTTCGCCTCTGCTCCACTTCACCCATCCATATCGAGGGACAGGCGCTCCTGTGTCTATATCAATGTAGTGGTTAATTACTTGAATCGTGCCTCAGTTGGTGATGAGTCGGAGGAGTATGACTGTGCGTCTGCTGTCCTGATTCGACGGCCAGTCATGTCACGTGCAGAAATGCGCGCCAGGCCGAAAAGGGACGAGCTTCTATTTTGTCTCTCTGAAGTGTGAACCCCATCTCTCTCGAACCTCACTTTGTGACTTTCTCCAATGCTTCAACAGAGTACAGAGTTATACATGTGTATCGTTATTCATTGTTATTGTTTCTTCTGTCCGTGGTGTGCGACATTATGTCATACATAGCACCGCTTTCTGATTGGTCCGATAAGCTGTACTCCAGCGCAAGGCATCAATTAATGAGTTCTGCCTACAGAATCATCCCATCTGCGCCTCCAAGTATCCTCGCACATCCAGTACAGACGACTGTTTAATAACTCACTCAGTATGGGCGACAAGTCAAACACCAACGGCAAAGCCGAACACCTTTGCGTGCTCGTTCACGGGTAAGTTGGGTGCGCATCTGCCAGCAAAGTTAACTGGCTAATAAACAAGCTTACTACAAAAAACAAAGAAGTGAAATTTGCAAAGCTAACCAGGAGACAACAAACAGTCTCTGGGGTAATCCCTCGCATATGGACTACCTTATATCCGCGCTCCAGGAGCGACATGGCAAAGACCAACTCTATATCCTCGCGGCCCAGCGCAACTCCGGCATGCATACCTACGACGGCATTGAGCTGGGAGGCGAACGAGTTGCGCAGGAGATCGAAGATACCTTGGAGCAGTTAGCCGGTCAGGGATATCAGATCAAGAAGCTCAGCGTCGTGGGCTACTCGCTAGGTGGCCTGGTTGCGAGATATGCCATTGGCCTACTTGAAGCAAGCGGGTACTTGGACAAGGTTGCGCCTGTGAATTTCACCACTTTTGCGTCGCCGCACGTCGGCGTCCGCACCCCGATCAAGGGCTTGCATAGTCATATGTGGAATGTTGTGGGTGCGCGTACTATATCCATGTCTGGCAGACAGCTGTTCATGATTGACAACTTCCGCGATACTGGCAAGCCACTGCTTAGCATCATGGGCGATCCAAACAGCATTTTCATGCGAGGATTGGCAAAATTCAAGAATCGTTCCGTTTATGCAAATATCGTGAACGATAAATCTACAGTCTTTTATACGACAGCAATATCGAAAATCGACCCTTTCCCGAACCCAGAGGGCACGAATTTCAACTATTTGAAAGGATACGAGCCGGTCATCATCGACCCGGACATGCACGTTCTGCCACAGGCACAGGCTCAACCTGATAGTGAAGGACTCTCCATTCTAAACAGACTGTACAAGCTATTCGATAAGGTGTCCTTTGCTCTGATTCTCTCTGTTTTCATCCCGGTCGGCTCAGTGCTCTTTCTCCTGAATTCGGTCGTGCAGACTTTCCTCAGCCAGAAAAGAATTAAACTCTACGAACAGGGGAAGACCGATTTACTTCCCGGCCGTTACAGGGTACCCTTGATCATGCAGGATATGCGGGGAGCTGTGGAAGACGTCTTTGAGAACCTCAACGCATCCCAGGCTAACGAATACCTATCCGAGCATGACGAGGAATACCAAAAACAAGTTGTGCGCAGTCGACAGAAGTCAATAACGAGTGGAAATAAGGGCAATGAGGAACAGGAAGAAGAAGGAAGACCGCTGCTGCTGCAAACTGAATTAGATGCCGGGCAGACCAAGTCGGAGTTCCCCATGCTCGCGCTCACGCCCGCTCAATTCGAGATTATCGATTCACTCAACGCCATCGGTTTTCGGAAGTACCCTGTTTATATCCACAAGGCGCGACACAGCCACGCAGCGATCATTGTGCGAACGCCGCGAGAGTCGTTTTCGGAGGGCAAGATCGTGGTGAACCATTGGTTGGATAATGAGTTTCACCTATAGCTACTCATTTCGTTTGCTAGTTAATTATAGATCTATCTGTTTTTCTGTTTGTATATAGAGCGAGCGAGCCAGCGAACGGATTTTAGAAAGCATTTCATTCTATTTTGTATCCCCTTTCTTAATTTCAAATCAACAGATATCCTCAGAAATGTATATAAGCTGTATGGTAAAAGACTCATTCATACCTCAAAATCGATGGGCGCGCATAAGCAACGTGTATCGGTAGAAGATACATGATGGGCAAAAGTTGTGGAGGTCGGTAGATAGATAGGGGAATGAAATTTTGAGGATGGTTGAGTGTAGGATTGTTGTTTCATGACTCGTGAATCGTTATAACACCAGAAACAAAAATGAAAAAGGACTAAAACGAAGAACGACGAAAACGCCTATATCCATAAACCGTGCAAATGTGATGGAACAAAATTGTCCTCGATATTCATGTAAGGTGCAGATATGGGAATCCGCAGGTTTTAAACAAAGGTTGGGGAATCATATGAAGTAGAAAAGTCTCAAAGAGAAAATAAGGAGAACAAAGGAAGAAGAAGAAAGGTTACTCAAAATGTAACGTGGCCTGAATCCAAAGGCGACTCAAGCTCCATCTTGCTCTCAAAATCCTGGTGATTTTCTCGAATCACCTTGGCGAGTTCACGCTGCATACCGAATTTGACAGCTTCCAACACATTGGCAGTAATTTTCTTAGGCGGGAAACGCGGAATTGTGCCTTCTTGGAAGACACCAGTCTTGACGAGAATAGAGTACCATTCAGCATCGCCCGAGGCAGAATGGTCGTTGAACTCATTGGTGCCGCGGATATCGGACTCTGGGGTATCGCCCACAAAGTACACAGTGCCGGGGGCTTTATTGATACCGTGAGTCTCCTCGCGCCATTGGCGAAGTAGACGAGTAGCGAACTCGAATGTGCCGCGTTGAGGCTTGCCAAAGGCGATGGTGGTCAGTTCTTTGCCGGTGACGGCTTTGTAGAGAGCCTCGAGTGACGCACGCAGGGCACCCATGCCGATGCGAGTGTGGTCATGGGCGGTGGACCAGACGACGTCGTTGTGAGAGAAGTACACCGGGGGTCCCTCGTCGAAGGTCTCGGAGCGGGTGCCAATCAGGCCGTTCTTGGACATGAGCAGGTCGAGGATGATCTGTTGGTCGCCTGCCCAGTCGCGGCTGTCGGCAAAGACGAAGATAGCTTCGATGCGGAGGGTGCTGAAGTCCCGGACGCGGGAGTTTGCCCATTCCTCGTCGGTCAGTTTGCGGAAAGGAGTGGTGTCCTTGTTGGTCTTTATGATGTCCCCAGGTGTCACAACGTCCTTGAAGCCGTATCCCTCGGCAACTTGACGGCATTTCTCTCCAACACCGCCTACTACGAGCACTGTGTTGTATTTCTCGGCCATTTCTCGCATGGGTGTGTGGCCGCAGATGAATTGTCCAGGTGAAACCTGGAGTTGCAGCTGCTGACTGAGATCACGGCAGCGTTCTTCTTCGGTTTTGCCACCTCCATTTGTAACGAAGATATACGGTCTAGACGAAAGTCAGCAGGTCAGCAGGTCAGCAATGGGGAAAGGAGCGAAAAAAAAAAGGGGGGGGAAGGTGAGAGCCAAACATACACTTTTATACCAAGCTCGTTCTCGCCATTGAGCACCTTCATGGCCTCGATGGCTTCTGGAATGACTCTGCCTCCACGGATGAGGACGCCATCGATATCAAAAGCGAAGGCATACCTGTCCGTGATGGTGCGCCCGGCTTTGTCCGCAGGCACAGCTTTGAGAACGGGAGATCCAGAAACCGGACTGGTGTCCTCCGAGGATGGCGACGTAGGCTCTTCCAGGTGCTCCTTGGCGAGCTCGAAGGAACGAGCAGTTTCATACGAGATGCTAGGGGCCATCAGGTGTTGTGGCGGCATCCCTACAGTTGGTCCTGTGAAAAGATCTACATTGTTCACAGAAGGCCCAGTTCGCTGGGCCTCGGGCGCGACAAGATTGCCAGCAGCAGCCATGTTGTCTGTCTGGTGGAGATGGTGGGATACGAGGTGTGGAAAGGGACGGGCGGTTGACAAGAGAGAGAGCAGGACTCCAGCCATCTTATATACTTATACTAGGACCTCATTGCCCCGGAGTGAGGGGATTACTCTGGGACGGTTCCACTTGCGGTGGATGCATTTCTCTCAGCTCAGTGACAGTTAAGCCAAAGAATGAAACTGAGTGGAGCCTGTAATGCTTTCTTACAGAGACGGCGTGGTTTCATGCAGCCTTCGCAAGGGTCTTTGTGTCAAAGATGAGTGATATAAATTATAGTCCGTGATAGTTAGGTACTCCGTACTGTGTTGGTGGATAGATACGCCACCGGCACCAGATAGGTACCTAACCTAGGTGGTGGTATATCATTATCTACTATCACGAAATCAGATAAAAATCAAAATATACAGTTATGTGAGGTTCAGCTCATACTATCAAGTAGTATCAACACATAAATGATAATACGTAGTAGGATGATAATAATAAATGCATCCCATATGTTATGTTAATTTTATACTCCGTATAATTTAAGGAGGGGTAGCGGAGTACCCAGTTTGGTATTCCCGCCGTATGCTTTAGCCCTGTAATTTTCCAGCCAATAAACGTCCAGCTCAACGCCCCACCACCCCTGCAAAGCCACGACGGCGCTAGTCTGTTCTTGGCCTAGTTCTCGGGCCAACTCGGGTTGCCTGACGTCAGGGTCACCGCCTCAGGCAGCAATGTCTGGTCAATCACGATGACATCTCCTCTGAAGCACGAACATCAGCACGTTAGACTCTTGGAGGTCCCAATTTGCAAGCATTGGTACCGAGGTAGCAGTAGCAGTCGTCTGTTCAATATTGCAGTATTCCGTACGCAATGCCACCGCTCCACTTTTCCCCGGTTGTACCAATGCACTGCCCTCGATCTGGTATCCACAGGTACGTATATCAGACCGAAAAGCCATTTCCGAGTCGACATCATTCAAGTCCTGCCGTGCCCATCAGAAATGAGAAATAACTAGTGCTTATTGCATATTATTAATTATCAATTAAACATAGGTTTGGTTAGTTAGTCTGCTATGCGGTCTACCTCGACGTCATGTCTGTATTCGTGCGCCATTCTCATTATCTGTGGCAGATATATGCCTGTCTGTCAGTTTCTTTACTTTAGATGTATTCTTATCAATCACCCAGAACTTCAAGCATCCGTTATATCTAGATACTAGGTAGTAGATACTTACAAGTCGCGGGCCATCCATCGATGATGCCATGCAAATTTCACCATTCGTTCCACTCAACCCAAAGAAGCAGGTAGCCCTAAGTGCCCCAAACGCCCTGAGGTGTCGATTAACACTTGAAGATGGGACCGTGGCTGCAGGTGGCTTGCAGCTTTAGCTATCATTTATATTTTTATAGAACTTCTTTCTTATTTTTTAAAAAACATCCCATGATGTCATTGTTTATCCAAATATGGAAGTACAGTATATCCCACTGTGCACTATCAAATACAACCATCAAAATCCTGCACGCACCAGAAATGAAATGGAAGTAGCACGCAGATCAGCTCGACGTCGCGAGGAACGGATGTGCAGGGTATCTCTCCACTTCCCGGTATCATTTTTCGATAAATATGAAGTTTCAAATCAAGGCAACGCTCGTTCTTGGCTGGCATAATACCTAGTTACCTAGGGTGGTTATTAGTGACTTTACAAAAAGTACCTAGGTAGCGATGACGACGCCATCCGAAAGTGATAGCTGCCCTAGGCATGGCCGTCATGTAAGCACTGACCGACTGACGTCCAGAATGGAGCACTTACCTAGGTAGGTGCCGTAAAGTTCACTGTCGTAGGCATGTAAATATATAAATTTATACTAAGACAGCTGGGAATTATAGAGCAAAAGAAAACGGTAAAGTACAACCACACCATCCCCTGATGTACAGACAGAAGAAAGGAAACAGAAGAAAAGAAAGGATTGGCAATCTAGATACATATATCGTATGGTTGACTTCGTTGTGTACAATCATTCGTAGTCAGGTCATGGATGGGGTAAAGTGGCTATTTATACAAAATAGGAAAGAAAAAGAAAAGGAATAAAAAGGGAGAGGCACAAAGAGATGCGCTGTCTGCGAAGAATTAATCAACTCTCAAATAAAGATCTTCGCCTCGTCTTGTCGGCGTAATGTTATGCGCTTGCGTGGAAGGATGCACTCCAGATCGAGGCGGTTTGCCATGTGCGTCAGAGCTTTCGCCACCTCTAACGGGCTTCCTTCTCTCTCGTCCTTTGTCTCCACCAGGAACTACCGGGTACTTTGGCTGCACGCCGCTGCGGAACTGGTTTTCCATCTCATCAGCCACGGTCTCGCCGCGTCTCTTTGCTAAAAGACTGCTCGGGCTGCTCGATCGGGATCTAGATGACGAATCGATGAAGAATGTTGCGTTTTGACCACTAGGTTCCGCTGCGCGCGACTCGGCCACAGCAGCACGATTCAAATCACCGGGTTGTCCCGGCATAGACGTGTCAATCTGCATGTTTTCAATGTAGAACTCGGCTTTCTGAGATCTGCGTGAAACTTTTGCAGCCGGTACAATCGCTGCAGAACGAGGTACCGCAGGGTATCCCACGGGCAATTGTGATGCCACAGGAACCTCATCCATCGGTATTCTCTCATGGGCCGGCGTCAGATTTGGCGGGACCGAAAGTGTGCTCCTCTCTGTCCAGTCGTCCTCTGCTTCTATAGTTTCATAGCTCACATCTGCTACTGCCTCGGGTGTGTGCAACGTGCTCGTTTCTCTTCCAAGTCGGGAGAAATTTCTCTGCAACGGGGTGTTTCCATTGCCAAGTTCTGCAAAAGCTCCTTGAGGTGACAATTTCTTACTAAGAATGGAGTGGATACTATTCGAATTATCATTCTGAGTTGCACCTGGTATTGGAGCAGCACTCTTCTCCCACTTGTATGGGTAGCCTGACGGCCCGAATGACCTTTGGTCTTGCCGGCGAGGGCGAGGATTAGGCGGCAGCCCCATGACCCGCACAGTATCACCGTGATCCTGCTTGCTATCTGGAGTATTGCGTGCATCAAGAGGCTGTAATTTGTCAAGTGGTGGTCCAAAGATACTCTCCGGTCGTTGCTCTTCTTCGTCAAATTCCGTTGCTTCACTCGGCGGGCGTACAGATACAGGAGGTTGACGGTTAAGCCTTAATGGTTCAGGGACCATTCCGTAGGTTGTGCTTGCAGGGGGCAGGTTAGACACCGCGGGTTGCGAGACCTGGCTCGGAGGGGAACTGCCATATTCCGTCTCCGGTGATGGCCCAATTTCTTGCGTATTTGCGTGTTTCCCTGGCTGTTCAGGATTTGGTTGCAATATGAGCTGATTTAAACTAGGGCCAATGCCTAGGGCATTCGGCCTACTCGCTAGCGACGCCCGCAAAGCCGCCGCGGTAAAATCAGGCGGTTCACTCATCTGGCCACCAATCTCAAAGATCTCTTTGCTTTCCTTATTCTGTCTCCTCCTTCTGAGCCTTCTTGTGCAGAAAAATAATGAGACTCCAACCAAGAAGATGGCCGACACGCCAGAAGCCACCGACACTCCAATCACATCGGAGGAGCTAAGTGACGATGAGGAATGCGAAGAGGAATGCGAAGGTGTGGCAGGTGTGGTGGACGTTGAAGCAGCTGAAATCGTCACAGCAGCTGGGATACTAGTGATTGGTGGGAGTGAAGTTGTTTCCGCAGAAGGCAGAAATGTACCATTCATAGTGCTGGCCAGCGTGGCACTGCTGATAGGCAAAGCACTAATAATACTACTAGCGGGTAGTATCGATACCACAGTGCTAGACTCCGACGCCGTTACAGATGCTGGATAGGACGTCTCCGTGACGATGGTTAATCTCGTTGCTGTAATTGACGAATGCGTTTCCGGAAGTGCACCAGAGATGCCACTGCAAATCTGGTAGGCGTCGGTGCTGTTGGCTGCAATTATCGAGGACGAACAGGAACCCACAGTACAGGCTAATGACCCTTCACCGAGCGTGAGACCACTGGTGGTGTTTGTTTGGCATAGACAACTGAGACTGGTCCCATCACAGCAAGCCCCGCTAGTATATTGGGTGTCAATAAAGTGCTGAACGCAAGCCAGCGCACACGACGGAAGGGACCCGTTGACACCTCGAGCACCTGGAGACGAGTTGCACTGGGCGACAGAGGACCGGGCGAGTCCGAGGAAGATTGAAGCAACGAGGAAGACACGGCTTCTCCATTCTTGGCATGATTCTAGCATACTGCGAGAGGACTGACACATACATAACACGCGCAACGAGTGGGAAGTCGATGCCAGCATGTCCAGCTGAAAGAAAACACTCGGAATGACTCACACTGCTCGGTCTGATGTGAAGGAGTAGATACTACCCGAGGGAATAGGTTAGTATAGAATGAGACATAGTACGTAGTATGGCTAGCTTGTTGAGGAGAAAAGTAGATTTTCTCTTGCGTTCGCGATCGCTGGAGGATTAACAAAGGCACCTGAAGGTCAAAGCAGTGAAAAGAAATGAATGTATTAATATTGTAGCTCTATGAAATGAGAGAATGAGAAGCAGCGAGCGAGCGGGACGAAGTGCAAGATAAAGAAGAAGAAGCCAAACATGAGACGTGAAACAGAATAGAATGACCTATGACCGACTCCTTGATTCTTCTCAAAAACCGGTGTTGCTGCGATTGGGCACAGCACCCAGGTACCACTGCCACACGCCAGGGGCCGTACGCAGAGCGAGTCAACCACAGCAGGGCTGCCATCATGAAACGGTATGACATCGTGCAGCCATGCGGCCAGGCAGAGAGAGCGGCGCGTAGGGGATGGTTGGTTGTGAGGCAAAGAGAGCCTCGTTGAGGTTTGAGGCAGGCGCTCCGTCGGCGCTTCGTGACAACCAATGGGAGTCGCGGAGATCGCTCTGGTCGGGCGGTCATGTGATCTTGCGACTAGCGCCAAATGCAAACATTGGCCAATCACAGCACGACGCTGGCTTCCATTCCTACGTCGTAGGTAGTAGGTAGTTGCTTGTGGGAAGAGATCGAAAATGTGTACAATCGTTTATTCCATGGCAATGCCGGAACTGGAGGTGGTATGTTCATGCCCGGCCCAGCGCTACTGTGAATATGCTACGATAAAGCAATGCACCTACGTGGGAGATATCAGAATTGCAGAACAAGATCTTGTAGGAAGCTCTAGTTGCAGTGTTTCGTTGAAGAAGAATAGGAATTAACAATAGCTGAAGGCCCTGTAGTCAAGGAGACGAAAGTGTGTGTGTCTATCAGCTCCGGAGTGAGCCTCAACAAGGCTACCCGCAAAACAGAATCCACTAGCAATAGCGTGAGGCTGAAGGCTCATTGCGAACACGAAACAAAACTGGTATCATCAAGACTAGAAAGAGACAAAAGGAAGAATAGAGAGAAAGAGAGAAGGAAGCAAGTAGTGGGTAGATTTTTATCGACGCAAAAATCAAGCCCGACCGCGCCAAGACGACCGCAGCAGTTGAGCTAGCCGGAGGCGGCTAGGCAGATGGTGCGGTAAATGATGAATGAATTTTGTCCAGCTTTGCAGCCGCCCGGACCGACCAGTCACCACGGATGAGCTAATTAATCAGCGGAAGGTAACAGCAAGCGGCCCCCGCCCGGCGGCGCAGGGCAGGGTCAAGGCAATTCCCATCGATGGTAAATTTTTGGTCGATTTAATACTTGAAAATGATATATCTATAAGGCGCGGCGAGTCAGCTCACAGCCACGTGTTGTTGTAGCAGTCGGGAGAACTTACAGAGCGTGGATGATACCAGGAACGTAACCCAGGATTGTCAAGCAGACGTTAATGAGGAGATCGGCACCGCATCCGCGCTCCAGGAAGACACCCAGGGGCGGCAGGATGATGGCAAGAATGATCTTGCAGATATCACTGCAACAAACAAAGTGAAGTTAGTAGGGTGCTAACTTCTAAGTAATGGACTCGATGGTGGACGCGGAGGAGAACGTGGTGGACAGGAGATAACTGGAAGGAGCCGGAACGTGGCAGCAACAGGGGATGAGAAGGCCGACTTACGAGGCAGTGAAAGGCATTTTGGCGATGGTGAGATATGAAGAATCTTAACAATTGCTTGTCTTTTCTTGTTTTGTTTCGTTTTGATGATTGGTTTCAGGAGGTACTTGTTGAGCGAGGCGAGCGGAGGACTAAATATAATAAGGAGGTGGTGACGGTTGGTACGGGGATGGGGTGACAGAGAGGATGAGCGTAACTTAAGTAGTGCTGGTGCTGCCGCGGAAGTCACGGCCAGACGTCATCGCCGTATCCGGACGCCACACTTGAGGCGCGAGCTGCAGGTGACGAGAGGCCGCTGATTGGCTGCCCGGCTGGCCAACCTTTTGCTCTTCTTTTTGCGTCAAGACGACGTTTTGAATTTGCACTAACATGGGCTTGAATGAATACAAGATACGAAAATGATAATGATAATGATAATGATAATAACACACTCACGTCTACGTAGGTGATCTTCGGGATTCAGACTTTAGAGCCGTTGCAATCCAAGTTCTTACAACCTCTCCAACGCATATCAAAGTCGGAACCTTCCAATTGGAGCTCCCAACATGCAAATAACGCTCCATAATCAATTGTTTTTCAGCTTCAGCCCGATTTTAAACCTAGTTACGTAGTTAGTTAAAGAGTCAAGACTTAGTTAACTAAAGCTCGTTACCAAACTGACTAAGCACTGCTACTATTAATAAGTCTTCCAGAAATGGCCGACCCACCCGCATACTGTAAGTTCCGGGCTTGGCATGTCGAATTATTGTCCATCCCATCGCCACGCCTTGAGGCTTTGGCATTCCTTCGCATCCTTGACCGCGCCACGGGCTCCAATGCTTCCATGACCAACTCATTCGGGCGCGTCCCAGCCTCCGTGGTGAGATTCAGTTCTTTTCGCGCTCATCAACGGCGTCTACCGAGGCCAGCTGCTCGCGATTTTAGCTCTTGCAATGTGGACAAGCAATGGCAGGCGCTGACTTGGATTGCCCAAGATCCTCGTAACGTGGTATGCAAAGATTCGTCCTTTCTCTCCCTGCGTGGCCCTAACTAATCCTGTGATAATAACAATAGAGCCCTAGCGATATCATACCAGACTACACGCATTTTCGTGCACTCTCGGAACAGTCTCCCACTGTACCTGTCCTGCTCGCATCGCCAGAGTTCGCGCCATGGATCGAGCCAACAAGCCCGCTGCTTACAGAATGGGTAACTCCTTTATTAAATAGAATCTATTCTAGTAATGCACCCAATGTTGTTTATACAGTTGCCGCAGTTGTCGATAGAATCTCGACACCGCAAGGCAAGACCAATACTTCATCATCAGGTGCCCAAGGCATTTCGCTGTTGCTTGCCGATAGCTCTTCTATAACTGCCTCAATTGCGTCCTCTGCGCGTCTCCGGAGCAGCAGCACCGAAGAGCCCTCGTTCTTCTGGGGAACAAAGAGTGCTTCCGGCGGTCCTACCGATGGAACCAGTTCGCAACTGTCTCACGAGATCGGTTTGCGTCTTGCCCAGACCGTCTTTCGCAATGGAAGGGATAGGACCTTACTTGGTATGCAGTGGACTCGGGATGAATCCTCGAACACGTACAGTCTTGACGACTGTCGGGCGTTGTCAACTTGCTTCGTCTCTCCTGTCGTTACTAAGGCACAATGCTCCATTACTGCACCGTTATATCCTGTGACTCAGCGCCGACGGGTCGTCTCAAGCATGGGCAATATACTCCGACAAATCTCAAAGTCTGCGACTGGTGAAGGCGACACGGACACGGGTATTCCTGCCTCGTCTGAACTCGAGAAAGAGCTCCCCCGATATGTCGCTGAACTAGGTATGCCGCATCAACGAGTAGCAGTATGGGCACTTGTGGAACCTTCCAAAACAGATCTGACTACGGAAGACCCCACGGAGCGCAACTTTCAAAAATTGATTCTGTCCGGAAGCAGGGTTCATCGTGTGGTCAGCGGAGGCGGGGGCTGGGGCAAGAAGCAAGGCTTGCTTTCATTGGATCCAGAAACGACTTTCCGAGGTCAACATCACACACCCCGCAGTGTTTTACTGGATGAGCTCTTCCAAGGTCAGTCTGCAAGTGCTGGTGAAGCAGAAATGTCTGCTTTTCGTGATGTCTCCGAGGGCAAAGATCTGGAGGAAAACATGGCGTCACTATCACAGGTAGCGTCACCCGGTGACTATATTCAATTCTTCGTGGCTTCCGACGCGGCCGCGAGTGCGAAGACCGAAAACCACGCAGTCACAGCGGGGACTATCTCATACTCCTTTGGTGTAGAAGCCCCCATTGAAACAGAGGCTATGGAATCGACTGTGTCTACCTCTACTTTTGGCCCCAGAGATGTAGCCGTAATCCGCAATCACTTTGGCGCTATTTCCGAGTCGGCAATAAGCTATTCACACGAGAATATCTCGACCAAAATATCTGTACCAGGATCGCGTCTAAAGTTGTTAATTGAGTGAGAATATTCAGAATATTCTTCGTATCAATAAAACAATTTTAAACCATTTGCTATTTCTTGGGTATATTGTATTGAGCAAAATGACATATAGAGATCCACGAAGACTGCTTCTCAGCCAATCACAGGAGCAACCGTTGAGCTCATTCAGTCTTTATGCTGATAGATCGATTATGCACCAACATCTTCAACAGCCTGGGCTTGTGGTTTAGTGGTATAATACTCCCTTAGCATGGGAGTGGTCCGGGGTTCGATTCCCCGCAAGTCCAACTAAATTTCTCTTTTTGCATATTCTATCTTGGTTAGAACTAACTACCTTGTTTTTTAGCATGATCAATCAGAAAGATAGGAGTAACCATTGCTGCACATTCCTGAGCGTCAAAATGCATTGTCTTCTTTTTGCGGAACAGTTCTTGTACATCGGCGAGTGCTCATGTTCCTTTGTAATAGCACGAATACCTCCGAGAGAATGGTTGATATCCAGATACTTACCTAGGTAGGTAAGCATGGTAGTCTTTTGGCATTTGCCTGGTCAGATGAGTGTCGTTACATGAGTGTGCTAGGTACGTTACCTATGCATACAGCCACTGGGCGGATATATATATTTTGCCCAGTGATTACCTAGGTATGTATACCCAGCAGCTTTAATTGTTTTTTCAAAGCACACCCGAGAGATATATTATACCTATCTAAGTGGTCAGACTGAGGTCATATATCTAGATGAAGACTTCAAAGGTTATATCTCACCTATTCAAATCCAAACTCCAGCTCCAATCAGTGTTGGTACTCTACAATGATCCCAGTGTTCTACATGGCAATTAGAGGCTAGACGAAAAGCGACAGCAACGTGTTCGTATTTCTTCATTAGACAGTACAATTAACTTTCTATATTAAAGTACACACTGAGAAACCAGTTGCACAAAACAGACTGAAATATGTCCATGCAATGGACGATGTAGCTGGTACGCTGGCATGCCAAGAGATTCCACGTGACACGGATGGGTGAGCTTTCTCGGACCAAGAACTTCATCCAGCATCCTTGCCCGCCTCACCAACGTCTCCCCTACGACTAAGCCTTACCACCTTGAAAACGACCTCCGGTGGCAGTACTTCCTAAGCTCCAACTAGCTTTTCTTCATTGAAATAGAGGCCGGCTGTCGCTCTTTTATAACAAGATGTCTACCGATCTTTGGTAAGTTGTTCTCCAGCTTTGACCTTGTTCCTTTCCGCCTGGGTTATCTCGGCCATTCGCTTCTATCCATATATCAATCTGAAATTAGCTTTGTTGTGGTACTAACTTCCTCAATTCTTTAGTCCTGTCTATGCTGTGAGTTACATTTGAAATCGCGTTCTACCTTCGGATCTATCGGGGCCTCTGTGGACCGGCTTCTGTATCTTGTATCTTGGTCACCTCTCTTCGTCCGATAGGCAGCTAACATATCCGTCCTTTAGCCCTTCTTTGGTGCCCTGGGTTGCACCTCGGCCATCGTCTTCACCTGTTTCGGTGCTGCTTATGGAACTGCCAAGGCTGGTGTTGGTGTCTGTGGTATGGCCGTTCTTCGGCCTGACCTGATTGTCAGGAGTACGTATAAACATTGGAAATCCTATCGTATTTTTTAGTATGAAAATGTTGGTACTAACTTGTGATATTCTACCCCTAGACATCGTTCCCATTGTCATGGCTGGTATTATTGCTATTTACGGATTGGTCGTGTCGGTCTTGATTGCCAACGACTTGAACCAACGCCTGCCACTCTACACTGGATTTATTCAACTCGGTGCCGGGTTGGCTGTCGGTCTAGCCGGGTTGGCCGCTGGGTATGTTATTTTAATTCTTCTTGGACCGCCGTGACTTTTCATCAATCACATGCTGACTCAACGAACATAGTTTTGCTATTGGAATTGTCGGAGATGCCGGTGTCCGTGGATCTGCTCAACAACCCAGACTCTATGTCGGAATGATTCTTATTCTCATTTTTGCTGAAGTTTTGGGTGAGTTTGTTTTTCTCCTTGTATTTGAGCGTGAGGTCGACGTTTCTTTCCTGTTGTCTCCACTAACCTTTACCGTCAATTCAGGTCTATACGGTCTTATCGTCGCTCTTCTCATGAACTCGCGCTCACGCGGCGAATGCTAAACAGCCGCAAGATAATATACGTCGGTGATGGACGGGTGCCGCGCATGTGATAATGGGGAAGATGGGATATTCCTATCTTAACTCGAAATTACACGTCCCGGTCGATTTATTCGAAATACCCGGACGCAACACCGACAAACAAAGAACAAACTCGTGTTCAACGATCAACCAATCAATAGAAAAGTAGATATAATGTGTCTACTTGATCCTGATCCTGACTCATTCGATTTATTTCTTCTCTCTCACAACCTCTCTCGATGGTTTTAGCCTGGTCTGAACAAGATCCTGGTCTGAGGCCGTTTCTTCTTTCTATCTTTTTTGTGTATTTCAAATGTAAAGCATGATCTCTTTTTTTCCCCCTTCCCCTTATTTTGCTGGGTTTGAAACAACGATTTGTACCTTACCGTTATTCGTGCATGTTATATATTTGAATACATGAATTATCACCAATCTTTTTTGACGAGTAGAGAAAGCATGGATTGGTAACTTCCTGGCAAAAAGAAGAGGCAAGCTATGTAGAGTATCCTGATCAAATGTTTGCTTACTGTTTTCCTGTCTTCGTCCTAAGTATATCAGACTATAGAATTGAAGCTGGAATGCATGTTAAAGGTCGATTCTTTCCTATATCATCTAAATAAGCTACATCCCGAATACACGATTGAGTATAAAACCACCCATAGACAAAGTCGTGTCTATGTCCCATGCTTATTGGTATGATTTGTTTATATTCCATAGAGAAAAAAGAAAAACAAAAGGATAAGAATAACAATAACATACACGCATTTCATAAATGTGTGTGCGTAATGGGTAAAATAACTGAAATAGAGAAAACAGCTAGCACCAACGGATATGGGAGGAGATATATATGCCCAAGACAAAGGAAAAGGATGATGATGATGATGGTAAGAGGGGTAAAAAGGACTAAGCTTTGTCAAGTTTTCGACGAAGTGTTCGCGTCTTTCGGAGCAATTTCTTGAATTTGTGCTTCTTCATCTTCAATTTCCGTTGTCGACGAACTGAAATGGCGTACATGGTATTGTTGATGGTGCGCTCGATATAGGATGATGAGTTTTGTCGGCCTGGCTCGTCGAGTGCCGTTTCGTTCGCGCCTGGTGCTTCCATATCTTCTTGTTGCTCGCGGACCAACGGCGCAACGTACGTCTGGATCGTCCTTTGACCATCTGCGTATGCTGTTTCGCGGATTGTGACCACGGTGGAATACGTTCGAACGTTGGGGTTTTCTTCAGTGGCCGTAACGGCATCGGCAGTGGCAGAACCGTCCTCCGCGACTAGTTCTTCCGCATTGTATGGCACCGGTGCCGCGGGGGGGTTGAAGGGAGTGAGACGTCGGGCGAACTCGGCGATGGAGGTGTGGAGGTCTTCCTCAGAGACGTCATCGAGGTGTATGATCCTTGGGTCTGCGTTGCTGACGGATACGTGTGTCACCGCATGTCGTAAGTCGTCCTGGCCGTGGTAGGCATGCTCCATGGACTGCACTGCTGACGCTAGTGTATTGATCACGTCGTTTCGACCTTTCTTAGACATGGATTTAGATTCAAAGATAGCGTTGAAAGCGTCATCATTTGTTGTTGGAGGAATACAGCTGCTGACGGATATAGGCCTGTGAAACGAGAAGAACGAGGCAAGATGTACATCTAAAAGCTTTTATGTTAGCAAAATCATGATAGCACAAAGCAATGGAAGAAAAGAATTTTTTTCCCTCTAGCAATGCAGACTTACCTTGCATCGGCATGTCTTGAGTTGAAGGCACACTAGGTAAATTCAAGAAAGTGGAATAAGCTCGTCTTGGTTTTCCAGAACCTTTCCGGCCATGTTCCTTGTTACTATTCTTGCCACTCTCACGCTTCTGTCCCGCAGACTTGTTGCTCACACTACCTTTGGAGGGAGATTGGGAGGAGGAAGAAGTGTCGATAGGACGGGAGCCATCGTTTGGAGGCACCGGTGGCTTTGAAGAAGAGGAATAGCGACGTTGGTGTTGTGTTCGCCGACTGTGTTCTCCCAACAGAACTCCAGCGACGTTCGCGGTGGTGGGTAGTAGGACGTTGGAAAAAGGAACGGTGGACGAGGTGATGCGGACAGCACGTCGGATGGAGGAGGATAACATAGTGAGGTCAACCGGGATTTACGAGACGTGTCCGGCTGTTCTCTGCTGGCCTAGGGGCATGAATGAGGAGATTTGGAGGAGTTTCGAAAGGCGGAAGTCAGACCGTGTGACCCAACGAGAACGATCTTGGGAGGCGGTGAGAGTGGGCAGTATGGAAGAATTGCCATAACCCTAACCCTAAGACACCGACGTTGAGGCTTAACTAAGCCTGCTGCTGAATATGAAGCTGCTCTAAATAATATTGATGGTCAATTTTCAGTTACAACTGTATAACTCGGATGTATTCTGTGTGCGGACACAGCCGCAACAACGCTGTGATTGGTAGATGTCGCGAGAATTAAAAAACAAAAGCCCCGAGTGGACTGGTAATTAAATGTACAAAGTTTTGAAAAAGAATATGACGCCTGAGCCTCCTACCAAATGAGTAAAGGAGAGAAAGAGAATGAAACAGAAAGAGATAAGAGTCGTATGCTGTTGTGAGCATAAGTGGCATAATATCATGACAAGGTATCTCATAGAATTTCGCAATGGAAATGGTTTGAAAGAAAGGAAAAAAAGGCAAGCGAGAATGTCACTGTACGTGCATTTGCCTTTTTGTATCAGGCTGTCGATGCTGCATGTCTATAGTCCGAGAAAAGAAAAGAAAAAGAAAAAGAAAAAGAAAAAGAAAAAGAAAATGCTGGCAAAGCTAAGAGACGAGATTCGTTCGTAGCAGAGAGTGGGCTATAGGTCAAAGGGGATGTGTGGCTGGCTTGCTGGAATGCAAAACGCTCAAAGTTATAATATCAATGTATGCAAATTTTTCTGAATAATCATATCTTGCACCGAATCCATGGTGGCTTTCAGGAGCGTGGTGTCCGTCGCGTTGGTGTAGTGAATGTAGATTTCTCGGTCTGGCATTCGATTGATGCTGCGGAATCGATCAGAGAAATACTTGGCGGCCGTGTCAAAATCGGTGGACGATCCACTGTAGTCGGGGAAGTGTTTAACGATGGGTGATAGTGGGAGTTTAGTTTTGAAAAGATCCATTTTATTCAGGAAGAGGATGATCGGTTTCCTCTTGAACCATTCGCCGTTTGCTAAGGATTCGAAAAGCATCATGGCTTCGTGCATTTGGTTCTGATATATCAAGAGAGAATTAGATATTGGCATTGGGAATTCGAGAAAACGGAGTCTCAAAGCATACCGCGTTTTGATCTTCTAGTAAACTCTGGTCATAACCAGAGAGTGCGACCATAAAGAGAAGACATTGCACTCCTTCAAAACAATGTATCCACTTCTTTCGTTCAGAGCGTTGCCCACCGACATCCATCATGCGAAAATTAAGCTGTCCTAATTCGAAGAGGGTCTCGGTGATACCGGTTGTACGAAGACGGGAATGGAGCATGTCTTGGTTGTCCGGTAACCAATCCGGTGTGAATAAACGGTCGAGAGAGTTGAAAAAGCTGATGACGGATTAGCTGCTGTTTGAAATCCTACAAAGATAAGATGGTGGCCGAGCCTCACTAATGCAAGTTATCGTGAAGTGCAAATTCATGACCTCGGGCAACTGCTTGCTGAACACCTGCATCACCCCAAAGATCTCGCATAGCGTCTCGTATAGCGGTGTCAGAGAATGCCTCATTGGTGTCGACATCGGCCTCGGTCTTTGAGAGCACTTCTCCCAGCGCCTGGTAAGGGATCAGCTATGGTGTCTTTCTTCCTCTTAACAAGAACAGCTCACCTGATTTTCCTCCTTTTCAAATGCGATTCTCTGTGTTTGCATAATCTCCAGCAAAACCTTGAATGCCACCACCAAATTGGAGTATATAACAGCACGATTTTGCCGACGCTCGTCTTCCGGGAAGCCGCCTGAGTGGATTATACGCATTTGCTTGATGATAGTGGACTTTCCAGACTCTCCGGCTCCTGGAATGCCATGGGGCCTATCGTGAGTGGAATGTACGAAGTTCGTTAACAAGGTAGCAAGCACATACCCAGCAGGAGAATTTTGACAGTGCGATCATAAGTCCTTTTGTCGGAACGAATCCGCTTGTCGATATTGGCAGATACCCTGGAAGCCTCCTTATCGTCGGGCTCGATCTTGGAACTCATACAACCCATGTTGAAGATTTTTGGCGCGAAGTTTCCTGCTGCTAACGTTAGACGAATCTCGCTTGGCACCTTGTGATTTTCTGCCGCCCAAATTTCTATTCTTTATTCTCGGCAAAAGTATTCTCGGCAAAAGTACTCTCGGATCAAGCAGCAGCCTGTCCGTAGAAAAGATATAGAGACGCACTTGGCATGGCTGACAGCTCTGTTTTGGGTCGACAGAATGAGGCAGGAGAGCGAGACGGAAACCAACCTCAAATGACGATTGATTTCAGGCTTGACCACCGGCCGAGTTGGATGGATGAATGCTCGGTACAACCAATTCCGACACATGTGTTGAACCTGTCGCGCGTATAATTGGCAAATCGGGAGAGGTGTGTTGGACAGTATAACCTGACCGACCCGGCAGGGCATGCGCTTCAAGAAACACGTTCTCAAAGCGACTCAAAGGGTGAAAAGTAAGAGAAATCCGTGCGAGGGCGTGGAAGGAACCTGCAAAGTCGTTGACCTAACATTAGCAGCAAGTCGGACAAATATACCCAAGGTAAACATCAAATATCTGAATATTTCACCCGAACAAGCGTTGAGACAACGGATGGAAGGGATGAAAAACCAGCAATGATGCGCATATACTGCGACAGTAACATGCTACCTAGGTAGTCTTTTCATTCTGGTATTCTCTTCCCCCTTCCATGCAGCAACAATGCGCAAGGTGTGGTTCCCGAAAAAGGGCATTCCTGGAGGGTACAGGAGCTGATTGGGTGAACCGGAACGGCCCTCTTGGGGGAGAAAAGGACTGCAAGACAAATTCTCCTTACCTTGTCTCTTTTTCCCTTTCCCTCTTCAGGCTCCTCCTGTGCCTGGATCGTAGACAAGCAGTAGCGACTGTGGTTGGAGGTGCGCAGCAGCAAAAGAAACATCCCAGCCCGCCTGGCTAGGGTGATCCTGGGTGGACAAGTATTTTATTTAGTATTGTTTAGTATTAGCTTCTGCTGCTGTGAGTGTGGGACCTGACAAAATGCAGCATTAATAATTTAATACCGTATTTAAGTCAAGTCCTTTTTTGGATATTAACTTATTATTAAGTATGTTTTAACTAGTTAACTAACTATTATAGGGATTAATCATAAGATACATATTAATAATAATAAAATAACTACGTACGTGCGAAGGAGCAGGCTACAACACCTTTCTCGGAACTTGCCTGAAGTCTGCAACTTATTTCTCACTTACAAGTTTACTACGGTATCTAGTTCTGCACGGACTCTCCACACGCGGCAGAAGAATCCACCTGGCGCCAGTCCACGAGGCAATAGTGCATCTTTCTGAACGGGACTTGGAACTTGAAGAAAATTTAGGTAAGGTCGCTGTCGCACAGGAATGTGCATTGTGTTGTGCCACGTTCAATTGAAACAGGCAACGACGCAGCGCTGGGTACGGCAGGATGTAATATTTCTATTGTTCCGCATTTACACCTTCGATACGAGGTACTGACCGTGCTGATACTGTCGATACAGGATCCCAATCGACTGTCAGATCATTTAAGAACTTATAACTGTGCTGACAGACCAAGCCTGCGTGTTAGGAGAAGTCCGGCTCGGCAAGATTGCCCGGCATACGAACCGCCGCTGTATATACGTACTACAGCTACTAACTAGCAGTAGCTACGCAGTGATACGTAACTTACTACGGAGTACATAGTACATCGTACATAGTCATACTACATGCCCTGTATCAGTGTACTATAGATACGGCCTTGTTACGTGCACAATGCAGCGTGCAGACTCCAGAGATCTCGGCGACGAATAGGTTTCGGATTATACGTTCGTACCACCAACTCTATTGTACTCCATGCATCATGAGAGGGGAGAATAAAAAGATAGACAAGGGCATATGCCATACTGGGTTCAAGGCTTTAAGTGACTCCCTAAGTTCTAACCAAGGGCATAGTTAACAACTCCGTACGGAGTACGTCCAGTACATAGAGTATTATCACGTAGTTAGTTTAAGTTCAATTACTGACGCACCTAGCTACGCCCCTTAGCGGTGCTAATAAGCATTAAGTTAGTAGGACTAGTGGCTTGCGTCGGGATTCGAAAATTTTGGCCCCCAACTTCCAAGTCCTGTTACCCTGCAGGGAGGATCATCCAAATTTTCAGCCATCATCATTGATGGATGTTATTGTGCTAGCATTATTTGTATTACATTGCCTGCTGTGAGTCGAATGTTATCTTTTCTTTTCGTTCTGTACGGAGTAGCATGCTAGCATTCCGCAGCAAAATTGCGGTTTATTAACAAACTTCGAAGTTAACACGGAAAAGTTTAATATGGAGAGCGTACCTTGATACTAGATAGGTACTAGGTATGTAAAAGGTGATCTCATTTGCAGCGCTCTAAATGGATCAATATCAAATGTCATATTGCATGTACGTAGCTAAAAACTACGGAGACTCCGAAAGGAATAGAAGTACTCCGTACTGTAAATAAATTAGGAGCGAAACCACGTACGGAGTATACGTGTCTACTTAGTGATTGCATGTTGAAGGATAATATTAACGGCCTGGTCGAGGCCACGAGGTATGATACCGTAATTTATTACATGCAGCTGCGGAAATGGACTGTGGAGTACTGCCAGACGTTGCCTAATTAGGCCGATCCATTCAAACAAGCTGCAATAGCGTGTTTCGTAGTGGGGGCGGGGTGGGGCCCAAAGGCCTGGAGTATGGCAGGTTGGCCACTCACGGCCTGAGAGTTTGTGGATACGCTCGGGAGCGGCCCATGGTTCCGTAGCACCCGTACGTGCCAATACGGCCACATGTTTTGTACTACGATGTACATAGTACATTGCACGGTACGGAGTACTACAGTAGTAGTACAGACACTTGGAATGCATGTTTCGATCATAAATAGAACACTGTGGGCAAGATAGTGGGTATGAATTCACAGAACACGACGCGCTTCTCTCCTGGTGTTCGCCCCCAGAAGCAGGGGAGTATCTAGCACGTGCCCAATATATCGAAATTTCTCTTCCTTAAATACCTAGTTCACCTTTTCAATATCTTCAGCACGGATACTACGCCCTCCAACCCATACCTAAACCGCCAGTTCTCTGTTGAGCTGCTCGATACGGCCTCCTCGTGTCTCTTGACTAATTCGAGCTCCTCGAACCGAAACGTGCACATGCTGACAAGACCGCTGTTACGAAAGATGCCTGCGGGGAGCGATGCAATTGTCGTTTGGTACATGGCCTACCACTTTGTTTTTTCTTCCTGATGGCAGAATTGTAGGACTTTAATGACTGAGCTCGTGGTTGCTTGAACAACATAAATCCCCAATCGAATGTCATATGTGGCATGTCCGCTCCTGGGAAGACCCGCATCTACTGAATGATGGCCTTTTATTCTTTGCCCTCGTTTTATCATGTTCATCTACCGTCCTAAAAAGATGGTGCCGCCAGGGGGTAATCGGTACGGATATCGAAATCGTCCTTGTATGTTGAGATGCATGGGTCTGCATGATCCTCATGAGGTTTCTGAACGGCATCGCCGCCGGGAATAGCCTATGACGCCAGATTGAAGGCACAGGGGATGCGGGAATTACCTAAGTACGCAGATTTGCGCGTAGTCGCTGGCGAGACATGACCTCGTAGCTACGAGATTATGGTGGCATAGTTGACGGGCTTCCGTGAGCGGGCTAGACAGGGTAGAGGCGAGCTTTGCCATTTTCTCACACAGCGGAGAACATGCTTATCCTCTTGCAGAAAAACAGTGGTAAAATCTTGTGAGATCCAGTGAAGAAGATGAATAGATTGATCTATCTAACTAGGTGCGAGGCCTTAGTGAGGAGGTTATTCCTTCTTGCTGGGTGTATGTGTACTAGCCTAATCAGGCAGGCGCCGTGGTTCTGGGAACCTGAGGCTCTCAAGATAAAATAAAGAGATTATTAGCTACTAGCGCAAAAGACATAATTCATTTCTCTCTAACGCAACAAGATCGATATTGGATAGAATCATCAAGCAAAACACATCTTTTGGGGTCTTTTGTCTTGGGAATTCGATGCGGGAGAGCCTCGAGGATTTGTTGAACCACTCCATCCTAGCAGGCTATATAGATTCAGACAGAGAGATATAGTGTCTCCTCCCTCGGTCCTCTGGTTAGAAGCTGTCCAGTGTCCAGGAACAATTATGTCTGAGAATAGACCAACCAGAGCCTTCAAAGCCACTGATTCAGCGATTTCAGGGATCGTCGAGCCGCTTCGACCTAATTCGCTCAGCATCCCTTTAGATTCAAAATAGAGCCAATCGGTCGAATAACGTCCTTCTCGTCCCTGGAGATAAATAGCCTTATCCCCGTTGCCCGCTTAATCATTGTTATATTTCGCGAAGATGGTCACTTGCTATATATTTGGGCGAGTCTGACATTCTTCAATGTCTTCCAGTCAGTACTCGACAGCATTACCACCAGCGTGAGAGAAAAGGGAGAAAAAGGAGAAAGGGATTTGTCAACTTTTACAATCATGACCGATCTCGAAAGTCAAGCTTCCACCTCGATAGAGGTAGAAACGACTACAGAAATACCTCCTAAAGGCGAAACTACAATCGAAAATGGCCTCAAGGATGAGCGTACTCAGAATTCCCTTAGCCCTAAGACTCCTCTCTACCCGGAAACAGATCTTGAGCAGGGCATAGTCGGTTGGGACGGACAGGATGACCCAGCTAATCCACAAAATTTTCCTGCGGCTCGAAAATGGGGCCTGTTGGCGCTTCTGAGCTCCATGACATTCATATCGCCTCTCGCTTCGAGCATGTTTGCACCGGCAGTGGAATACATGGCCAAGGATTTCAATGAGACCAATGAAACTCTGCTTTCATTCACCATTTCCATCTACCTTTTGGGATACACGGTGAGTACATTTGAGATAGCTGCCCCCGAGAAGTACGAGTACTTACACTGCTTCAATAGGTTGGCCCTTTGGTACTAGCACCCTTGAGCGAAATCTACGGCCGCCGAATCGTGCTTAGCGGCGCCAACTGGTTCTTTGTCGTGTGGCAGATTGGGTGTGCCCTTGCTCCAAACATCCAATCCTTCATCATATTTCGTTTGTTTGCCGGTATGGGCGGTGTTGGTTGTGTCACGCTTGGTGCTGGAGTTATTGCCGACATGTTTCCAGTGCACCAGCGTGCAATGGCAGCTTCGATTTGGAGTATGGGTCCATTGATCGGGCCGATTGCTGGCCCTATAGCAGGCGGTTTCATCGGCGAAACAATAGGTTGGCGTTGGGTATTTTGGATATTGCTGATTGTTAGTGGCTCCTTGGCTTTCTTGATTGAAGTTCTGAACCGCGAGACCTATGCCCGCGTTCTCATTCAATGGAAGACAGTCCGCCTGGCGAAAGAGCTGGGCCGGAATGATTTGCGAAGTGGATATGATCCTACCGGAAAGCAGGCCGATGTGTCGGCAGGACAGGTCCTCAAACAGGGACTGAAGCGGCCCTTGGTTTTGCTCTTCAAGTCGCCTATTGTGGCTCTCATCTCTCTATACGTGTCGTTGGTATATGGCATGCTATACCTTTTTTTCACGACTATCACGGATGTCTTCCAAACGCAATACGGCTTCTCCACGGGTCTGGCGGGCCTCTCCTACTTAGGAATTGGAGTCGGTTTCTTTGCGGGTCTCACCATAGTTGCTTTAACAAACGACAAAACCGCCGTGAAACTGACGGCCCGCAACGGAGGAAAGTTTGAGCCTGAGATGCGGCTGGTCATGATGATTGTATTCTCCTGTATCATACCAATCAGTTTCTTTTGGTACGGCTGGGCGGCGGATAAGAAGGTACAATGGATAGTGCCCATGATTGGCATGTTCCCCTTCGGCGTTGGCATGATGGGCCTCTTCCTGCCTTCGCAAACTTATATCATCGATTGCTATCCGGCCTATGCGGCCTCTGCGGTGGCCGTCATGACTGCGACGCGGTCGATGCTTGGTGCTCTGTTGCCGCTGGCGGGTCCCAAGATGTTTGAGACTCTGGGCCTGGGATGGGGGAACTCGCTGCTTGGATTCATAGCATTGGCATTTGTCCCGGTTCCCATCTTTTTCAACCGACATGGCCAGGCTATAAGGACCAAATTCACGGTCAATTTGGACTAGGTGGAGGGAGGACGTCCTAAAGCTCTGGAGTGGAGGATGAGTAATACTTGATAGATTCCAATAAAAATATTTGTATAATACTATTAAATAACCATACAATAATAATGCCATAGTTACATACCTAGGTACGGAGTAGTTGTAGTGGCGAATACACGGAAACGAACTTTTCTTCCACCGCAACTTCGGAACCTTAGGTACGGCGTTTAGCTACATAGTTACCTGGTTAAATTACCTACACATCTAAGCTCAAATATCACATCTAACTTAATTCGCCAGCGGCATGAACATTTGACCGCTGCAAACCACCGCGACTGTCTAATAATATTAGAAAAATTACATTCAAGGGCCGAGAGAATACATACTCTAACCAGGAAGAGAAATGTCGGCTAAGCGTAGCACCGCTTTCCTCTCTTCATCGGAGAAGAAGCGTCTGCGGGACCGAAAGGCTCAGGCAACTCTTAGAGAAAAGCGACAAAATCGGATGCAGGAATTAGAAAACCGGGTTGCATTCTGTGAGAGCAACCATGGCTCCAACTCCAGTGCTCAATCCGCATACGTTCAGGAACTGCTCGCTACTGTGCAGAGACTGCGAATAGAGAATAACCGATTCCGTGAGCGCCAACAGAGGTTACGCCAGATGGTGGTCTCATGGGAGTCCACTGAGGAGAACGACAGGGAGCCAAATCAAGATACACAGCATGAAATGCGTAGTGCTTCTTTGCCTGCGACTTCCGAGATGGTGTTACCGACGAATGACATAAATACAACACCCATGCCACCAACAGAGATGCCGTTCCGTGGAGTACTGTCGCCATCACCTTTGCCTACCGCTGCAAGCACTTTAACGCCTAAAGCCTACCCGATTGCCCACGCAGTTGTTAATCTACCCCCCTTGGCAGTGAACTTACCTTCTGGGCCGCCAGTTTGGTGTCGTGTACCTCTCAACAAATTCGAAAAGAACAACTGCTTTGTTTTGCCTGTAAAAAGTGCGCAGCTCTGGTTTGAGCATCCAGAGTTAATAGCCGCTTCCCCGGCGCAACCGTCTCCTCTCGAGCTTCTTTACGGCTCGCGACGCAATTTTCTAGCCAATACATTAAGTAAATCTATCCGAAATCGTGCAATGCGTGACGCCGAATGCCTTGCCTTGGGCTATCTCATATATATTTACAGCAAGTGGCGCGTATCGCCGACCCCTGCCACTTTTGCGCGTCTAGCCAGTTTTCAACATCCAACTCCGACCCAACTTGAAGTGGATCATCTGGCAGGGTTAGATATGGTCATCTGGCCGCAGTTACGGTCGAATTTAATACTAAAATGGCAAAAATATGACCCCGTTGAATTGGTCGATTACCTAAGTTGTTGTTTGAAGGTGCGTTGGCCATGGGGTAAAGATTTATTGGAACGTGATATGAATGACAATCTACAAATGAAACCCGATTTCCAAAAGGTTTTCATGAGTGAAGATGGCTGGGGGTTGACGGCTGAATTTATCGACAGGTATCCCGAATTGCTGGAAGGGATGGATGTACAGGCATTGCGATTTGAGATCACCTTGCCAAATTCAATGTATGCGTACTAATTTTTTTCTCTCTTAGTTTTATGTACATTAGTCACTTGCGTTACCTTCCAAACTTCACCGAATTTTGGAAAATGATTTTCGGCTTCTTGTGTGAGAGACGAAAGACAAACGTATGCAAGTCGGTATTAACTACGTCAAAGTACGTATGCGACCACTGAGACGTGCACGAGGATAAAATCCTAGCTATGGCTGTGACGCGGAAATTTAGCCAGAGTTTTGGTTCCAAATGTTGACTATATGAGCTATATTGCTACAGCTCTTTCACACAATGATCGATCTGCAAGTAAAATTATTACCTCAAATCAAACGCATCTAATTTTTATGTGATATCTGACAGTCATGAAAATTGCAAGAAAAAGAAAATTCCAATGGTACCAGCCGTACGCACACTTTCTTATTCGAGGTAGTTTCACGCTCCAAGGATCACCCAGAATTGCCTATTACGGAAATTCTCGGTTGCAAGAATCGGCCTCCCAAGGTTAGCGACTACCCGTGCCAACAGCTATATACATCCAGGCTAAAGAGCTCCTGTCAGAGCCTTAGAACTCAATTCTCATTCTCGCTAAACTTTTGTTCAAGACATGATCTTCCGAGACAGCAGTGGTCGTCAATTGGCTTTATGACGACGACGCCTGTTGGATGGGCACAACAACCCCATCCTGATACATGTATCCGTTCTCTTCCAAATAGGCTCTAAACCTGACATCCTCTGTTTCCAATTCACGAGACATGTCTGGAATCAGAAACCAAGAAATCAAGCCACCAACAACGCAAAATGCCGCTCCAATGAGAAACACACCCTGTTGGCCCTTTTCCGTGTTCGAAAATGAATTCTGAATGGGCGTGAAGACTTGCGTACCGATAGACGCACCCGCCTTACCAACAGCTGCCGCCCAACCGAGGAAATGACCACGAAGCGGCGTGGGGAATGATTCAGCAGCGCAGAGGAACGTGGCTACTCCGGGGCCCATCTCACCAAGGGCATTGAAGATGCCATACATCACGACAAAGAGCGGGAAAACAGTCTGTATAGGGTGTAATGCTCCGCCTAGAATAAATCCCCAAACTGCCCACAGCATGAAACCGAGGGTCATGGTTTGTTTACGGCCAATTTTGTCCATGAGAAAGCCGCCCACAATACAACCCGGCAGGTAGAAGCAGTTTACCACGGTCTCTTTCATTAGTCAAAGGCTTTCGACTTTAGTTTGGACAAGTAATGACATACTCCATATCCAATATTTTGGACAGTTGTGTTGTTGGGGTTTAACTGGCCAATAATGGTTGACGAGAAAATCCCGAAAGGATAGGTGACAAAATCATAGCAGAACCACGCAAGGCCTGGGTTTATGTCAGTTATCTGAGTTACCAAGCGCAAAAATCTTACAACATGACTTACATGTGCCAAGCATTGGTCTCCAGTATCGCTTCAAGACAAGCCAGAAAGGATATTGGGATTTGATGCTGTGTTTGCGGTACTGGGTGGAATCCATCATGCGAAGACGAAAGAAACAGACGACCACAGGGAGCTGCATCCAGTTTTATCAGATTGGTGCCTTTCAAGTATAAAAGGATTCAACAAAATATAATACCACGAAGCCTAAACCAAAAGACACTCTCCATACTCCTTCTGATGTGCGTTGATGATAGCAAGCGAGAACAATCAGTGCTACAATACCAGCAACAACGAACCCCTATCATGACGAATCCGTGGTTAGTGAAGCAGTAGAGGGAAGGCACATAGGATGTCTTACCAAATCAATAGCAAAATCCGTTGTTACTGCCACAAGGAAACCCCGTCTCTTTCTCAACTTTAAAGATTCGTCACTTGCTTCAGTGGCATTCGTTCCACAGACAGGGTACTCGCCGCCTGCTCCGAAACCTGCAATGCCTCGAGCGACAATCATCATCCAGAACATGCTGCGTCGCTGGTCAGTGGGGTCTTAGCTAGAAAACCATAGGGCAAAGTAATGCGTACCCCAAATCAGACTTTCCGTGGGAGGCAGTGGCAAGTACAATTCCCAAGACTAAGAAAGCAGTGGCAGTCACGATGCCGGCTCTACGGCCTATACGATCGATCAAGACGCCGAAAAATAACATGCCAAAGATCTCGCCAATGAGGTACGAGTTAGACAAGCGCGACTTGATAGTGTGCGACATGGCGTTGCCGTATCTAAGAATTCAAATAACTGTTAATCAAAAACCACAAACGTTCCCACCGGGCCACTGACAGCACTGAGAAGAATGGCTCCATATATCCGACTGTCAAAACAAAAGAATTAGTGACTGTCTGTGTGTGCCAGGTATAGCGATAGGAGACCAGCTTACTGATTTGCGCGTTGTAGCCATCGCTGAACAATGCAATACCAGACACAATGACATTCAGCACACTGGTCTTGCGGCCAGTATGAACTTCTTCTACGTCGTCGGAATTCGAGTAGGGTTCAACCGTTTCTTTGGATTGGCCTTTGAGGTCATCCACAAGCCCGTTTGAACTATACTCCATTGCAGCCATAACGACTCTCTCTTGTCTGCTTAGCCGAACTATGAAGAGAAGCAGGCGATGGTGAGAGAAGACAATGGATAATGTTTCTTATGTATTGTCCTCTAGCTCTCCGAGAACTGCAGACACTACTTGGGTGCCTCGGCATCGATCTGTTGGTCTCGCTTATTCTTCTGAAAGTGAAGCCACCCAACAGGCTCTGTAGACACTTGTTCTGGCGACTAGATCCAATACAACGCAATGCAGCTGCCACGTGTCGGTGGACGATGACTTGGCGGGAAGCTCCGGACGAGAAAAATTTCCTGTAAGTTCTTCACAGTCGAACTATGCAACAAACTGGGGACCATGATGTACAAAACACCGGCGCAGCTTCAGAATAGACGCACGCTGCGCTGCAGGTAGAGCCTTGGCCTGAAGCGGCGATCAGGGCACGTGTAGCACGTGCCGGTCTGACTGGCTTCGAGCCTCAATATTCAGGCAGTGCCCCCTTTTAGCTTCGACTTCAAATTTAAGCATTTTCATCCACAGAACCCAAACTCCATGTGGCATGCACTAACAGAAATACCTAGGTATAATAAGCGTGGTCAAGTCGGTCTTGAATTTTGATGGGCCCCCACCTCGAATTCACCGTGCGTACGCGATGCCCACATCCTTGAATAACATGGAGCTGCAGCACGACTCGGAGTACCCGCTTACTGCCTCACAGTTGCAGTTCTTTCATGACCAGGGCTATCTTCACATCCCTCACTTTCTCTCCAGTTCAGCATCGCAACTGCTGAAACAATGGTCACAAGAGGTCCACGATTTGCCTCGTACAGAGGATGTACCATGGATGCCATATGAGGTAAGTCCTCGTTAATTGGGCAGGACAAGTAGAAGAAGGAAAAATCCTAATTGATTTGATTACAACAGGAGGTCAACGCAGAGGGAAAAAGGGTGCTTTGCCGTACCGAGAATTTTGCCAACACACATGCTGGCTTTAACAATTTCCTTCGCGGAAAACGCACAACCAGTGTTCTGGAGCAACTAGCGGGAGAAAAGATGCTTCTCTTCAAGGAGAAGATTAACTACAAGTTAGCCGGAAGTGGTAAGACGACTAGACCAGTGAAAGCGAATAAAAGTTTAGCGAGCTTACGAGGTGTAGGTGGTTTTGATCCCCATATTGATGCCAATGCATACACGCATGTAAAAGACATTAAACACCTCACTATTCTCGCCGCTGTTGATGAGATGAGCAATGAGAACGGTGGGCTCGAAGTAGTCGAAGGAAGCCATCGCGAATCTATCCCGCTGGGAAGCGATCGCTGCATTGAACCGTCCTGGGTCGACAGTCATACCTGGATTCCTTGCAATTTGCAACCAGGTATTTATTCTCCGATGCTATCCTGCGTTCATTGCTTCTGTTGTGACAACTAATTGTGTGCGCAGGCGACATACTGGTGTTCGGTTCGTATCTGGCTCACCGAAGCGGTGCTAATCACAGTTCTAAGGATCGCAAAGCTATCTATGCGACATACAATCGTGCTTCTGAAGGCGAGTTGCATGATAAGTATTACGAAGATCGCAGGAAACTGTGGCCTGCTTCACACTTGCGCAAAGATGGCGAATCTTATGCCGAGGGACGAGAGCGTTACGCGTATGGCTCGCCCATGCTGACAATTGACCAGAAGCCAGGTGTTACCGCATAATACGTATCGAAAATGGACGGAGATTGATTGATTAAATAGGTATAACACGGAAATATATATGCTGTAAAAATGAGCAATAAATTAGAGTAATTGTTCCAGTCGTAACTTCTCCAATTCGAATACAAACTTTTGGCTAGATCGTAATTAGTGATTAACAGCGCTATCATTCTCCCTACTTAGGTATATACCGGAGAAATGTGGGCTTTCGTTGGGCGAATCAGGATCAACTGATGTATTTAAAGACACATTGCTACCCTCCGAGGCTTGCTTTTCTTGACCTCCCATCACAACTACCCTGCCCCAAGGTTAACACAGAACTTATTGCATACGTCCACGACAATAGACATGGATACACCTCTTGCTAGAGCAGAAGCTCTTGTCACCCTCTTGGAAAAGTATGGCCAGGGCGATTATATTGGCGAATCTATCAGCCAGCTCGAGCATTGTCTCCAAGCAGCACACCAAGCCCAACTCGCCGGTGAGTTAGCCTAGAACGATATGTAATGGCATCCGCCAGAACTTGCTACTAATAGTATCTTAAGGAGGTAGTAGCGAGCTCATTCTTGCTGCTTTACTTCACGACGTCGGGCAGATTATCCCCCTGGAGGAAACCAAAGAAGTGCGTATGACGCTCCATCAAGGTACCGCAGAGAACGTTGGACGCGTCGGCCACGAAACTGTCGGTGCCCAGTATCTACGGACACTCGGATTTAGCGAAACTGTGTGTCGACTGGTCAAAAGCCATGTGGCAGCAAAGAGGTATTACTGTTTTCGAGTTCACCTTACTTTACTAGCAAATTCATGAATGTAACAACGGACAGGTATCTTACTGCTGTGAATCATTCATATTACGATGCTCTATCGAGCGCATCTCGGAAATCATTGAAATTCCAGGGTGGTCCATTCCAGGGCGAGGAGCTCAAAGCGTTCGAGCAGGACCCATTGCGAGACGAGATGGTTTCCTTGCGTCTCTGGGACGATGCGGCGAAAGTGGTTGGTATTGAGAATAGCACGCCACGAGCAGGCACTTATGTAAAAAGGATGGCATTTCATTTGGAGAGTGAGAGCAATAAACGATAGATTCTTGTATTTATGCTTACTAGGCAGCTGGGTCTGGAGCCATGTCTACCGTTTCATAGTCGAGTCAAGGATGAGGAAAGAGCGACGTCAAGAAATACCTGGTAATTAATAGATAAATAATAGTACGTCTTCTTCTATTTTGTTAATGACCCTGGTACTATCGTCACTACTTTGGTCTGGACGAACTCATCTAGTCCCCAGTGAGAGCCAAATCTTCCCCATCCGCTGTGGCCCCATCCTCCATGTGGGAGAGTGCTCTCATCATGTACTGTCATGGAGTTGATATGAACTGCACCCGCCTTGATGCAGCGAGCCAGCTCAAGGGCACGGTAATGGTCTCTTGAAATAATTGAGCTGGACAATCCATACGCGGCCTGCTGAATAATTTCCATGATTTGATCCTCGGTCTCAACCGAGAGAATGCCGACAACCGGGCCAAACAATTCAATCTCGTAGAGCTTCATTGCCGTCGTAAGCCCCGTCACGAGAGTGGGAGGACAATGGTTGGGTAGCGTGCTCGGGCTCTGTGCCTGTGGTGCAGTGTGTATACGTGCTCCCTTCTCTCTGGCGTCAGAGATCAACGAGTCCAATCTCTCTTTGGCCCCTGCCGAGATGACAGAATATGATGTAGTATCAAGTTTCTGCATGAGGGAAAGAACCTTTTCCTCTAAGGCCTGGGCCACGGATGTCTTAGCCACTACCAAATCCGTTGACATACAGACTTGACCATTCTTCAGAAGAACATAAATTAGTACCCCAATGCAGGAAATGGCGGTGTCTGAAGCTCACATTGTAGAATGCACCTTTGATGATTGTATCCGCGGCAAGATCAAGATCCGCATCATCCAGGACTATGGTGAAATTCTTACCTCCCAGCTCGAGCAGCACTGGTTTGAGGGCCATGGCGGCTTGAGAAGCGATGATACGCCCAACCTGAGTTGATCCGGTGAAATTGCATTTCTTTATTTCATGATGGTTGATTAAGACATCGAAAATCTCTGATGCATCCTCCCGGCGATGGAGAAGGAAATTCATAACTCCTGGCGGAAAACCGGCATCGCGAAACATGGAAGCCAGTAGATAATGTACCCGTGGACTCAACTCGGAACCCTTCACCACCAGCCAGTCAATACACATATTTTCAGTCCAATTCGGTTCATGGTTAGAGGGATCTTGCCTTCAGAATAGCAACATTGCCAGCAGCTATCGGAGTAACAACCGCACGGAGGCCTAAGATGACGGGAGCATTCCATGGGGCTATCCCAAGCACAACCCCAAGAGGCTCTTTAAGTACCAGACCATAGCCACGTCTAACGTACGGTATCGATCCAGTGACGACGCTTGTGGTGAGCGAGGCACACTCCTCAATGAGGCCAATGCCGTCACTTGTGATGATATCAGCCCACAATGGGTCGCAACGAATTTCTTCACAGCAGAGCTGTTTGACCTCCTCGGCCCTATTCCTCAATATCTGCCATCACTGGTAAGCATAGTCTCTCGTTGTGCACCGGTGACAAACCTCGGCTAAGTTTAGGAGAAGACGTCGACGCTCTATGGGCGAAGTCTTTGACCAAGACTTGTATGCTCTGGCGCTGGATTTGACAGTCTCCAATGCTAGGGCTATTGTTGCTCCCTGGTAAGGATATCCATTCGCATCCATCCCCAGCCTTTCATCATTTGATTCCAAAATATCCTGGCCATCAATGATGAGGGGAATGATAGATTGCTTATCCATCGCGATATGGAGCGTAAGTTGAAAGAAGGAAAAAATAAATAAATAAATAAATAAATGATGGGCTATCCCGCATGCAACATTTAAAAGAAAAGACAATTGAGGGCCCAGACTCCAGAGTCTATATACAGAGGGTGGGGGGAACCAGCGGAATTTTTCCATCTACACCGCGCACTAATTTTCTACCACCGGGCAATTGTATCCCGTCCGTGGAAAACCCTGGGAGTCTGTGTGGATGTCCGAGAAATTCTGATCATGGAAACTGCGAGGTCTGATTCGATAGTCTGTTGGACCTGAACTCGGTGGCAGACTCCAGAGGAAGACTCAAATGACTAGCAATAGAGTAATACCAAAAGATGTCGCAGCTTAACTGGATTGGGTTGTTTGCATCCTACATAAAAAAGGAGTTGTATCTGGTACTGCATTTTAGGCATAACAAAATAGTAGTTTGAAGAAGCTGTCTGACTAGTTACAAGAACAAGGACTAGTCACCGAGTAAAAGTACAATAAAGTACAAAAGTCGCAAATCACAACTCAGAATCGAAGGCAATCGCATATGTTTGGCATAACTATGGCTATACAGCCCCCGGATTATAAACTTGAATGATAGAGATATAGAATGAGAATACACAGACGACATGTAATAGCTCGTGTATGTTGAAGAAAAGCGAAAACAGGCTATGATATCAGATAAAATTTCTGAATCGTTACATTCGTTCGTGTTTTCGTGTCTCGGCTCCATCAGCGCGCTCTTTACAGGTTGACGGGAATAATGGTGCAACCAAGGTTAAGGTTGACGAGACCGACCTAGAATAATAATATGTTAGAACACAGATTAGCACTTGTGCATCTACAGATTGAGACCTACCTGGTTGGTGTTCTCGCAACAGGCAGTGACGGCTCCCTGGCAAACATTGCCGTTAAGGGCATCCACGAGGGAAGTCGTGATGGGGGTGCCTATAAGATAACCAGTTAATATTGCCAACATAGTGTGAGGGATTTTGAAACAAATCAGACTTACAAGTCAAGCCAACCTGGCCCTTCTGCTGAGCAGTCTGGTGGTCAACGCCGGCAGCAGTGAGCTGGTTCAGAACATTGGAGTTGTCAGTGCTGTCGACAGTGTCACAACAGTGAACCGCGGTATTGGCTGGACATTGTTGGTTGTTTTCAACAACAGTGGTGGTCTGCGGCTCCGGAGCGTTAGAGACAGATGGTGCAGCAGGAGGTGCAGGTGAGGGTGGAGGAGGCTGGTATTCAGGCGTAGATGTAACTTCGGGAGTAGGAGCAGGAGCGGGAGCTGTGGTAGCAGTAGGTGCAGGTGCAGGGCAAACTTCAGCACGGACAACAACGACCTTTCTCTCAACCTCGACGGGGACTGCAAGAGCAGCGACTGCAAAGACGCAGGCAGTAGCACAGGCAAAGTTGAAATGCATTTTGACTGGGAGTTTGAGATTATTAACTAATGTATGGTAGCTTAACGAGTGATGCGAGTTGGTCAACGAGTGAATATTAGGTAGCTAAGAAGATAAAAGCTTGCTGGGTGGTATTTTTGGAGTGGTTGGAAGAGAGAACCGTTGGAGGAGACAAGAAGGGTTCTTATATACCCATTTTTGACCAAGGAGACATGTCTTCGGGCACGAAAATTATAAGTCAATTAAGGATAGGAGTGCTCTTTTCGAGTGGCATCCCAATAGTTGACGCCACATGCAAGATAAGTTCAATGTAGGCTGCAGGAAGCAGCAGTAAGGAGTGCATCCCTGTATCTTGCGAACACCGATATTACGTGCATATATGATATTGCTCTTGTGTGCAGCGGACCAAGACCATCGTAAATAATATTTGTAGCTTTGAAATTGTCCTTCCTCAGGAGGTGGATATTTGTGTAACCCTGAAAGGGTTTCCTTCCTTGCGTCTCATACGGTATCAGATCCAAATACATATGTACTAGATAAGTTAGTAGATATGTGTGTACTAGTACGACTACATTTTAGCAGTAAGAATTTTTCTCTTTGGAATACTGTACTGTATGTATGCAACTTATTGCTCGTGCAAATCCAGTCGCATTTGGACCGTCCGATTACCTACTTTGGTTTTCTCGGTCTACATGTATGACTTTATCAAATTAATCCATAGACAGGCCAATGAGATACAAAAAACCAGGAAGTGGGGGCACTATTGTTAGGGCACGGCCCGGATCTGACGATCTCGGACGCTAATACGCCAAGATTTGTACCTATTGTACCGATTGGGAAATTAGCCCTAAGACATTCCTGCAAGGGAAGCGCCTTGTATTGGATGTATGGTCAACACGTCCAACAGGCGCCCGCACAGAGAAAAGACCTTTTCCACTAGGCAAGGACAGCACGATCTCGGATTTCAGGGTTCTAATTTTTTTTAAAAAAGAATTGACGTTCGAGTATGGGCCCCTTGTGAATATGGTTGTTGAAGAAACACGCTTCTGCCCTGTGCGCCGTATGTAACCGCTAGCTTGCCCCGGCGCCTCCAGGCTCCAAGTCTCCATCCATCATCCATGAATGATGTCAAAAGTCTCAAAACCTGACCGGTGGGTCGATTAAGTAGCCTTTTAGTTAAATATGTATAGGTAGAACCAAACTCGAAGGAATAACAGCACATCGCTTTCGTGGCTTTAGAGAATATTCGTGGAAACTTCGACGTGCATGGCATATTGGTAGCTGGCCAAAAACTCCCAGCAAATAAATGATCTGCAAAATAAGACCATGACCCGTGCGTACTTGAAACTGATCTTCCGCTTCGTAGGTGGACGCTTTACCATTGGCTCAACGATTGATGGCAATGACTTTGGCAAAATGTTACGCTAATTACTGCAAGCGCCTCATTGCTTGGGCACGGTTATATCAGATTTGTCTAGCTTAAGGGAGTCAGGAATATAATAATTTTTGTCTGCCTAGATAAGACTGCAGGAACTGGTTTAACAGGTGATAATAGAAAATATTTTTTAATAATCCCACATCTCTGTGGGCGGTAACACCTCATGAATACGGGGTCCTATCCAGATATGTAGTTAAATAATGGATATATGTTTACCTAGGTATCTATGAGCCATCCATGGATATCTATCTGCGTAAGTCCAGGCTGCAACTACGCTAGTCAACATTAAAAATACCTGGAATAAAACATAAAAGAACAAAAACGACTTTTCGCCGCGGAAAGTAACAAACAGGTGGAAGTGGCATGATAGACCTGCATATCTATTCCTTGCCTGTCCCTTTGAACGCAGAAGTTAAGCCGTACAAAAAATACCCAAAGTATATGTACCTCATTCAGTGCCAAATACAGCATTGTGGAAAAGGCATGCGGTATGCAAAAGAAAACGATTATTAAGAATATCCACGAAGACATTAACTTGGCTATCCGAGCCGCGAAGAAGGGAAGAGACCACTAAACATTGTTTTCAATTGTCGAATTGAGACGTCAGGTCGTTAAAACATGCAAACGCCTATGTATTGATACAATGGTATTATAACGACCCTCAAAGATCATAAATCAAAACTGGAAACCAATAATGGCCATGGCACTGAGAGCCACGGCTAGTCCAGACATCTCCAAGTGACCAGCAGCACCGGTGTAGGCAGGCGTCACCCCTGTGGAGGGCTTGGTCGAGGGACCGGGGGCGACACCGGTAGGAGCAATGACAGGTCCGCTGGCAACAGGCACTAGGGTGGAAGGTGTTTTCTCAGGCCAGTAGGTAGATGTGCTGGTTTGGGTGAACGAAAGGCTGACGCCAGGAACTGCGGGCCAAGAAGCTGAACCCGAAGCTGAAGGAGCTGGACCAACCGCACCAACGGAGCTAGTATCGAGGCCAGACACAACCGAAGGAGAGGGGACAACAATACCAACAGATGTCCAGGTAGAGATGACAGTGGGAGAGAGCGACTCGACAATGCTAGAGCCGACTGGGAGGGTAATGGATCCAATGATGCTAGTGACAGCTGGAAGAGTGACAGACCCGACAATGCTAGTGACGGCTGGAAGGGTGGCAGATCCGACAATGCTAGTGACAGCTGGAAGGGTGGCAGATCCGACGGTGCTAGTGACGACTGGAAGGGTGGCGGAAGCGGTGCCAGACGTGCTGCCGCCGCTATTTTGGTTGCATTTGACTTCTCCCAAGACCGCAAGGCAGAGGTTGATGGGAATGTCAATGAGGCCACCAGGGGCCCTGGCCTTCTGGTTGCACTCGGCCTCACCGAGGACCGCAAGGCAGACGTTGAGAGGGACACTAATCAAAGCACCCTGGTTACCAGAGGCAGTGGAAGCCTGCTGGCACTTCGCGCTGCCCAGAGCAGCGACGCAGGCATTTAGAGGTACGTTGATCAAACCTCCAGCAGCCGATTCGGTTTGGTCGCAGTCAGCTTTACCCAAAATTCCTGCGCAGAGACCGATAGGAACGCTGATTAGGCTGTCGAGTTGAGCAGCAGCAGAGGCTGCAAGTGCAAGTCCGGAAAGAACAACTGAAGTCTTCATTGTGGACGGATATATTAACAAACAATGGTGAGATATATGAATATAGAAATAGTATTTTTCGTCAAAGATTCAGACAGTGGATGTTGGATATTGCAAAAAGAGTGGTTGCGAACACCAACGACAAGGAGTTGTTTGGGCGAAAGAGTGACTGCACTGAAGAAACCTGGGTGATGAAGGAAAAGAACAAAGTCTAGACAGAACCGAGGAAATGAATCGTAATTTGTAGTAAAATAAGTCTTCGAGCAAAGGCCTCGGCGGCCCTGCAAAGAGAAAGGAGAGATTAGTATTCGATCCGGTCCAGCTAGGGCTTGCGTGTTTGGCTCAAAGAGCCAGAGTTATGCTAAGCAGTCTGGATAAGAACTCGACCAGGCCTTGTTTAGTATGTTCCTAGTCAGCCACAATGCGGAGGTAAGTTTTAATTTCCTCACCGATGGTGTTTAGGACAAATAAAGAAAGGGGACAAGCGCACATCTGCTGCACGCATGGTCTGGACTTGCCTATGTGGACACACCACGCTCGAGTGTATTCAATCTGTGACTAGATAGTAGGAGGATCAGGTACACACTGTAGGTCGCCGTTGTCAGCGAACGGATAGATCACAATTATTTATTAAGCCTCATTAGCAACTATTGGAACGAGGGCTTCCATTACCGGATAGAAGGTTGAAAGGTCTAGTCTCTGTTGCTCCGATCGGATAGAAACACTGCCTATGCTCTGCTGGCATGAACCTGGTGTGGGTTCCCCCTTTGCACGCGTTTGCATACGAGCAAATCGGGGTCCTGAAATAATGTGCTTCCGTGGGTTTTTCTTTTTCTTTACTACCATCGATTTCGGACATGATCTGCAGGCTGGGATATAATCCATGTTTCTCTGACTGGGAAGGGTCGAACAAAGTACGAGTATGGAGTAATTAAATTGACACATGTGAATTTACCTATTTGGTAAACATCACAAACGAGGCCGACTGCGTTGAGAAACCTTCTTAAGAAAGTCAAAGGACCTGTCGTCGAGTCCTAAATCGTGAGAGTGTATTGCCGAGTAGGAAATAGACGACGTAGTTAGCTACAATTTACTCGTAGTCAAGTTAGGCGATGAACGACAGGCACAGTGACCGAAACCTTGGAATTATATTTATTACTACGTATTCTGCGAACTCTGACATGACACTACCCACATAGTAGGTAACTGCTATGTGAGCCGACGTACTACTATGTACTACGTAGTTAAAACTTACCAGTTCGGCGGTGGCTGACAACCCCTTTATCGCGCTATGTACTTTACATACGTAGGGCTTGGTGTGCACAGTGCATGGGCCCCTGTGGATACCTACATACACTAGAGGCATAGATATCTCCACACTGGAAGATCCCTCAAGCGAAAATATGTACTCCGTACGTAGTATTGTATTATTAAGTCGAGACGAGAGATGTGCGCAGATTCTCTCCTAAAAAAACAGTAAGCTCGCGGGCTCTTCAGTGAACATATTTACCGTGCTTATGAAAATGCCAATACGCATAAAGACTGTCCTTACCACAATTACATAACTACCTAGGTAGCCGTCACACTAAGGGCTCGTGCTGAAGGTTGCCAAGATGATGACTGGTCGCATGTTTACATGTCAACCGTTTTGATTTGAATTAGGCGCAAATAGTCGGCGCAAGGATCAAGCCATAAGGACGACTGGCCTGATGAACCCTTTTTTGCTTCTTTTTACAATTTGCACTACGTACGGAGCACGACTTAGAAATTAGAAATTCACGTCTCCTCGGAAGTTGTGGAGTTCTCGATACCTACCTAGGTACGTAGTAGAATTACTCCGAAGCCCAGAACCAAAGCACGAACAACAACCTTGAAGGCTGAAACACTGATATATTATCGGCACGCCGGCAGATGTCCAGGTAGTTTGTGCCCCCAGAAAAAGCAATTACACTATCGGATATAATCCGAGTAAGTTCATGTTCCTACGGAGCATATGTAGCAATGCTGCACTCCGGCTTTCACTAGTCTACAATGTGCGTCCTACCTAGACAATACTAGTGCGTGCTATTTCTTTGTTTATACGTAGTACTACAATTCGGAGAAGTACACATCAAAGAGTGCTTCTATATATACCTCTAGGTAATTTCTTATTATTGGATTTTGAGTATGTCGAATGCTGACATAAGTCACATGCATTCAGTTCTACTACCCATGGGCCGTGGACGACGTTGCTTGCTGATGATTGAATAACTAGTTAACTAGTCGACATAACTATAGGCTGGAAAACACACCGAACGGCGAATGCCCCTGGCACACACCCCATATACAGGTTTGCTTTCCCGAATAGGGTGTTGCAAAGAACATCAATTAAAATACCCAAATGAAGCAGGGCATGCACATATTCGGAGAATACACCTTTCACTGATCGGCGTTTACGGCAGACGCCTCTCATTTGGAATCACCACTGCAGCCAGCCTTCGTTTCACCAATCGAACTTCAATAGCTACAGATTTTATTAGACTCTTGTACGCACTTCTACAACTATATGATAATTTTGATATGCCTGCAACGGGGCATCAAAAGGGGTTTGATTTATCCCCGATTCACATACTTTTGTAATGACAGTTGTCATTAGCTAGCTCTTATCACGACGCCGAAAATTAAAGATTAGCCCCTTAGACTTGTCATACCAACAGTGATGTCCCTGCTGTTAGGATGTTATAGCTGTATGGATCTGCGGGCCATAGCGAAATTGATTTCAAAGGCAATGTGCCTGATTAATAGTAAGTACCCTTGAAAATAATCAAACCCATGGTTCGTCTCACAATACTCAATTTTCCTCGAGGCTCGGCTCTTCAGTTGAAATATATCCGTCAAATGTGGTTGATCGATCGCTGGTATCTGCCTAGGTAGGTAGCTGCCCATTGCTATTTTGGTATGTCGTATATACCAATGCTATGACAAGGATCCTGGAAGTATACCTAGGTTTTGATAACGACATTGCTGAGTCTGGAGTGGGTTACCTAGGTATGACAATTTTGACGCCGGAAAACTCGCCGATTTCAGATACTCGTCTACGTTTTCTTGTTTTCCCCGTGCAATTTCCTACTGGATGCTGCTTTATAGCCAGTTTGGCTTGTCTGAAGTCTTTCTTTACCAAGGTAGCCAGAAAAAGACCTCGGGACTCAAGATAGAAATTACAGGTGCTTTATTTCTTGAGCACCTTTTGATATGGAAACGAGTTCGTCGTACAGGGTATCAGAGTATTCGTCATTGGAACTATTTTTTGTGGTTTTTGAAAATTAGGAGTGACTTTTCACAGTCTGCATTTCTGGCAAGTCATTCTTGGAATATGCAACTTCACATGGTCACATGAATCAAGACTTATTTTCTTTCTTTGTATATTTAAACTAAGACATATCTTGATATAACAGAATAAGTTCGCACTCGCTGGGCATTAAAAGACATATGTGGAAATTCAATGGAAGAGCAACAGACACTATCAAACTCCTTTTGGGTTGAGAAAAGCTCCCAAAGTCAAGTCTACTCGACGAATGCGTCACGATTCATTCCTTGCATGTGGCAAGAGAGACCCTCGCCCAATTCATAATTTTCAAATTCCAACAAACCACAGCCGAGAAATACGAGTTGGAAATGAAAGGAGAAGGGTAAAACACCTTCTTAACACAACATTAAAGTGATATTAGCGCTATCTTCGCACACTTGAACTTGACTGCCGGAGGGCGGCACTCCATCGGCCCAACTGATTGATCCACAGGAAGTATTCGAGGGTGTCACTGTGAGCGGGCTGCCAGAGAAAGCATCACCGAAAACATCGGACAGGTCGTACCAGATTTGGCCGTTCGTCAAAGAGTAAGCAAAGATGGTCTCAGGAGAAGAATTATAGAGCCCGTTCTCCACGGTAGTGACTTTGATCGCCACACCGCCCGTTTTGGGATCGTTATGGAACAATTCTGAGTATGATTGTTCATGATTGATGGTATATTCTTGACTGACATTGGAGTCAACAGACCATAGGTAGACAGGAAATGTACAGTTGTTGTGGACAGCCGCGATGCCGACGGCGGAGGCTAGAGAAGAGAGGCTGCTGATCGCAGCGAGGATGACGATGGGGGTACGCATTTTGTTGATGGGAGAATATTCTTGATATATGATTTGACGTAAGATGGTCGTTACCTCGAGTGTAAGATATTTCTTGGCTCGTTAACTAAATTTTTTTTTTGATAGAAGTAACTGTCGAAAGGAACGTCGTCCTTTTTGTACCAAGCCATGACTACCTAGGTATACCGGAATTAGCATTTTAGTAGTACGTAAATGCATATGCGAGGCTGTTGAATGCTACTACATAACTGCATCGTTGCATTGGCCTTGAACTGTGAGACATTTGAGGGTAAACCAGGTTACAGCTCGCATTGAGTCGAAGTTTACTCACCTTGAGTCAGACGGGCAGCTTTGCATTGCAAGCCTAGCTTTTGTTCGAGTCTGTTTAAAAATTTGAGCCAATACTAGTATTTTAGATGGCCACACTCATTCAGTTCAGAAAATTTTCTGTAAGGCACGTACTAGCCACCTCCTGTGGCACATACCAACCTAAGTCTAAGAACATCCGTAAGAGTACCCCGTGAGCTTACGAGGAAGCGAACGAGGGAACCTAAGGCGGAACCTACGAGATATTTGGGATGCTTAGTATGGGAGATCCTATGTCGAATCCTACGATACTCGAGCAGGTGTACTGCAGGGATACGATGACAAAGGTCGTCAATGTCACGATTACGTCGATAGCTTAATATTTGGTCCAATGCGACCGACGCGCGGAAAATGCAAATCATGCTTAAATTCGGAAAAACGCTGAAAGTTACCATGACGTGAATGTCTTTCTCATGGTTGCCCAATCTGTTCCTAGTAAAACATAGGGCATGGGACTAAAAGAAGTAAACTTACTGCCTGACAGGTACCACTCATCAAAAAGGCTCAGACAAAGTCTACTACGAGTTTATTTAAAAGTTAGTTAAAATAAGCCTGCTAAGATGAACTGAGACCTAGGTAAGTCATGACTCAGAGCATGACAAATGCTTGGTTCGCCAAAGCCCTGTTGGCCTATCAGTGTTAGTGCTTAGTGCATACATAGTATCTAACTAGCTATTGGTTATTGAACCCAGTGACTCTTGGTGAAGTCATCGGATGGTGGGTTGCGGTGTAACGGATTGCGTCGATCTTATGTACTTGATGAGGAGAGCAGGATTGAGACAAACCAGCTTTGAAGTTGGACGTATCAGACTCATTATCTAAATTGTGAAAAGTCCGATGGTCTCCTCGAACCTTCATGTTGACCAGAAAGTATGAGTCTACAGACTGAATGATAACTCTATACATAGCTATGGTCGAAACATCCCATACTTGTACTCCGTATAGTCAAAAGTTATCCACGTAAGAACGTATTTTTAGTTGGAAGTATTATTGACTGGTATTCCCTACATAATAACCCTGCACAATTAAACATCAGACTAGACAGCAGAAATAGCTGGTGTGGCTTGGCTAGTCGTTGTCTAAGACATGCGCTAGCTACATAGTTTCCAAGGTTGATTCAACCAAATGGGTCCAATGACATGATAACCTTTTTATTGTTTGCATTTCCCTTCGTCAATAACCGTAACCCTCTGACTGAATGTAACGTTTTTCCAGATATTGGCTTAACGATGCAAGTTAAAATTAAACTGGAGTCTTAGGACAAATAGTTACGTAGGAATATTCTAGACATCTGTGTAAGTAACATAGAGGCCGTCTTCAGAAACCTCTCCTAAATTGTTATGACAGGAAGCATATATACGCGACAAAAAGTCTGCTAGACGAAGCCGATGACGGACAACATTCGTTCGTTCCATCAATCTGTTATACTCCAGTCCTACGTACTGCCAATCAATATGTGCTTGCACTTCAAAAAGCTCGAAAATAACCACCGGGACTTTACGTTTCCAATATAGACTTGGAAATTTCCAATGGGATGCTATCATCATACGGCGCAGATCTGGTCCACTCAGATAGCTCGTAATTTGCATGGTAACGTCCAGCGGTAGGCGGCTGAAGCTGCCTGGCGAGATCCTGAATGCACTGGCTGTCATGACGCCTCTATAGGGGGACTGGTTTATTCGCGAAACAATGTTGGACTCGTATTTTTCAAGTCCCATCTGGGCGAGCTGCCGAAGTTCTGGTATATACATGGGATCTCTGTGGAGGATGTCCGACATTCCGGATTCTGTGTCTATTGCACCGTTTACTTCATAGTCAGTGCGTTTGCGGATGTACTCTTCGGCGAGAGCACGCATGAAAAGCTCAAGATTATTCTCGATAAATCCGCGGTTATAGCATTTCCGGCCATGCCCAACAGGACTCATGCATCGGCCAGCCTACTTGCGCTCTTTCCGTAAGGCTTGGATCTTCACCTGGTTTTTTAAACCAAAGGAACTCTCCTCTGGGATGGATTATTCCCTTGACAAGGATGGCTGTATTTTGGCGGCGAGGGACAGCTATGGAATATGCTCCACGTACTCCGAAGCCTTGATGGCGATAGGTGACACCCGATATAATTGGAGGGCCATCTAGGGGCTGGACAACTGATTTTGTTTAGGTAAATATTTTAGATGTTGACGAGCAGTCGATCTAGATGACTCTCTGCAAACTGCTGGAGAGGAAGTCATATTGAGTGCGAGCAAGCTATCTAAAACCCTAGGCGAAAGCCCTGGCGCTAAACCTAATGAGGAACCGGCTCAGCTCCGCTGCTGCCTACAGATCTCACTGTATGGGACTTCCCGTCAGATGTTATTAAAGGGAAAAGGGAAGAGACCATAGTTTGGTGGCAAACTCACTCGCTCTGTATGCGGACTTCCACTGACATTTGCCTTCAGCAAGCAGAGAGCGAAACTCATCCTCTGAGAATATTTTATACCGTATATGGCTTCTTTCAAAACCGGGGACTTGTGAGAAAAATTTGCAAGCGTTCTCGTCACATTCGATCCGTGTACCACATAATATGCAACTGGGTAATTGCGGGTGACCCATTGACTGTCTTCCGAACCCAACAACCTGGTGAAGATACGCATCGGAACCTTGGAATGTACCTATATAGTGGTGACTGCAAAAGAAGACGAATACTGGAGTAGGTGATCCTCTGATTCAGGCGCTGGATTGATTCTGATGTCTCTAGATTCTAGATAGAGGAACACAGATGGATTTATATGTAAGCAGGTACCTAAACATTCATTGACAGTAAAGTGGGCACAGACAATGCTTTTTTACTGTTTTATAACATTGTCAGAAAACAAAAATATTGAAGTTCTTTCTTCACAGTGAGTGGTATGAAACTGTTTCACTTTTAAGTACAACGACTCTGCCTTTATGCTCACAGGCATATCCATTGGCGCACTCTTTCTGACATAAATGATATGGCCATTAGAAAAAGAGTAACTCGAGCGGGTTTATGTGCCTTGAATTTTGATTATATATGACCACATTGTTATCTTGATTAGGTGGTTAACATAGTAAAGTTACCTACATTGAGCAACTTAAAATTCTTGACAGTTACCTTCAGATACAGTTACCTTCAGATACAGTTACCTTCAGATTAGCAAAGTAAATGATAGCAATCAATTTGTAATTCCATCACCTAATTTTAAACTAGTGCTGCAAACTACAGACAGTTTGTTATAGCCAATAATTAGGTAACATATGTTAATATTTCATGGCCTCCAAGTTTCTTTGTGAGATACGAGTGTTTCTACAATGATCTATGAACCAAAGGCATTATACCCGGGGAAGAACGAGGATCAAAGCATGAAACACGTTGATGAATCATTCCAACAAGTCGATAATAACTACACAGATTGGTTATTTGTTGGGTTACAAATACGAACAAAGCATAATTCTGCTTCCTTTTGTTCTTGCTTTGTGGGAGTCAAAACCAGGAGAACGCGAAGCAAAAGGACTCATAAAGGAGAGTAATGAGGAACAATCCGGAGACTATTAATAATTTCTTTCCTCAACCTTTATATCGTGTTGTTGAACGATCTCATCTCCGAAGCATGCAACATTGAATCATCTGACAGACCAGGAAGGGTCATCTGCTGCAATCAGTTCTCGGCACGATGCCTAGGCAAAGTAGCGAAGCGCTAGATAAGCTCTGGGATCATTCGTAGTGAATATTGAATGCCTATGATGGAATAACTGCTTAGTAACTAGTATCCATGGCCTTAATATGTTGTATGTAAACCTTAGCTGTGAAGTTCCCCGCATCGTGCCCTAAGTCCCTTCCGAGGCTTAGGCGGTGTTTATCATTAGGTGCTTTTTTCATATTCAAATACAGTATTTGTGGGTCTGTCGCTTATGCAAATGACTGTCCGTAGTAAAAATGGAGGACACCCTGGGATATAGAAGATCATACCAATCTGACCTGGACATCGGATTATGGGCGCCATCCATAACCTCAAATACGGCGGGGTGAAAGATGGCAATCTCTCGGGGACCTGTCAACCCCTTTTTATAAGCTATCAAAAATAAAACCGCTGTATAGAATTGAGCAATTGAGTAGCAGGCGTACTCACCTATGCGAACAAACGTCCCGTATTGCTCGTGTAAAGTGTCAAGGACGTGATGACCACGGGAATCACGACACTGCCAAACATGCCACCATTTGGATACAGCTGCTAGTCGGGGTTTGGAAAATCTTTCAAGCGATGGAATAGCAGGCGATAGACCGAAAGACTGACAAAAATTGAAGCGAGGTATTGTAGTGTCACACGGGTTGCTATCCCAATACCCAGTGAGGCCGAAACAAATAAACCAAGAAGAATATGAATGATCACCACCTGGGGTGGTAGCAGATGGTGAACCGCAACGCCCAGCCCAAAATAATGATCGGTGATGGCATTTCTTTCTACTTTTTTCAGAGATATTGAATGAGAATTTGATAGAATTCTTCGCAAAGGGCCTGAGCTTGGTCCTTATCTTGGTATCATAGAGCTTCTCAACGAAGACAGAAAATTAGGCAATCTATTTCCCGCAAATAATTGTCTGTTTGAAAGTGATCGTACGTCCTCAAACATCTTGTATTAGTCACTTTGTATGTCGTTGTCAATTTTCAGCCAGTCAAATTTAGATTCTCGCTGAATATTGGGCTGCTGCTGCTTCCAGCAATCTTCAGATGTTATACCCGGCAGAGAGTTTTGTCCCAATGTTGTGACCAGTTCTCACTCCCAACCCCGGTTAGGGAGTAGAATACATGGTCCGGATCATATTTCTGTTTGATACTGAGCAATTTCGCATAGTGACCGCCATAGAAAGTGTGCTGCCAATTGGGCTGGTTGAAATCTGCCTCATTAAGATATGCTCCTTCGCCGGGTGTAATTGTTTCCAATTTCGGAATGATGACTTCCGTCATTAGGCGCTGGTTGGCTAGATTCTCGTCCCAGTTTGTGTAACTGTAGGGACTATTTACAGAGCCAGTTTAGTTCCAAGGATCAGATGAAGATGCTCATTCTACAGAATGAGGCGAACACATACGTTCCAATCACAAGATTCATGACAGCATTTCGCCATGCAGGATTAACTGAATTATCAGGAAAATGTGACTTTCGTGAGGCGTTGACCGAGATTCCAGCTATAATCGTTCCGTAGTTGCTGATTTCTCTGAGCGTAGTGGTGAATGCATGGCATCGGGCTCCACAGTCCCACGGGGAATCAAGCGGCCTCCCATGTTCGCTTGAGTAATATCAATTTCAGGATTCATAGCTTTGAAACTGTCGTAGTAACTCGGAAAATCATCTATAAAATAACCTGTCAAACCGGAGATGGTCAGTGGTAAACGCTTCGGGCAGTTGGGAAATTGACAGGTTTACTGTATGTCATGTTCTTTTCTCTCAATGTGTCTATCACTGGGCTCAGTAATGCATGCAACTGTTCGCTGGTTCCTCCTGGTATAGTGGTGGGGGTGGAAGCAAACGTCGTATTGGTCATCCACCATATACTCACCGCTCCAATATCTAGCAGCGGTCCGAGCCTGGTGACGAATAACTCGACCATATCAAAGAAAGTATCCTGTGTAATACTGGTATTCGAAAATGTAAGATTTGCCGTCGCGGTTCTTAATTCAGGGTAAGCTATGCTTGTCATCGAGAGCACCACGCCATACGTAGATCCGCCACCCCCAGACAAGGCCCAATACAGATCGGAATGCTGGTCTTGAGATGCCGTAATTAGCTTTCCAGTTGCAGTGACAACCTCCCACTCAAGAACCTGATCAGCTGCAAGGCCAAACTTGGATACAAGTTGGCCATGGCCCCCGGCCTGTGAATATCCCCCGGCAATGCCTACAGTGTCACTACTCCCACCAACGACCAAGAGCCCCTGTGCATGTGCAGCATTATTAGCTTCAAATACTTGAACACCGGCGCCCATCTTGATCGCTTTCCCCGTATAGCGAGGTGATGCGTAGTCAAGAAACTCTATACTTTTTAGGTGATGAATCCAAAGACCTATAGCGCCGGCACCCGTTGATTTCCCGAAGTAGTCGTGACCTGTGTTCCGAATAACAAGGCGGATATTGCGCGAAATAGAGAAGTTGAGGGTCTTTTGATAATCCAGGGCATCTCTTGCCGCCACGGTGTACTGGACATATGTGCCGATGACACATTGCGTGTGCGGCGGAAGGTATGGATCGCAGCTTTGATTGGCAAAAAACGCCGCCATGATTGACGAAGAGGACTCATAATGTGTCACCGGCCGGTTCCATGCATCTCGAATGTTGCGACATTCACTGGCGTTGTACGGCCCGAAAGAATCAGTGTGACAGGGGCTGGCGATGGGCGTGGTAGCAATCAGCTTCCCTTCAAGAGTCCGGTTGAAATCATTCCATTCTTGTTCCGTTGGCCAACAACTGTCGACCGGAAAGCAGCGACAATTCTCAGTGTTAGCTCTGCTCAAGCTTTTCTCGACGTCTCGCTGCAACAACTCTGTGGTCCATCCGAACAGGTCAAGGCTGATGGGGGTGGGAATGGCGAGTACGAGAAAACAGCCCAGCACAAATAGTGGGAACAGGGAGTGATAAGGCATTTTTTTCCTTATAAAAGTTTATGCAGCTCATGAATGAGGACTGAAAGATGTGAGTAAGAATTCCCAGGACTGAAAAGGCTCAACTGGCAGGTACTTATAAACAAAGAAGCGGAGTACATGTAACATTCGTCCGTCCTATCAAATACCGAGGTAGACAATACTTAGTAAATTCATTCGACAGACCTAGTCTTAAGTGATTAGTTGAAATATACAACCATATATTAGCAGACTCATAGAGACAGGGTTAATATCAAGAATTTAGGTGCCTTCAGCAGAACAGCCTATCTCCCTGAAAGATTGCTGGTTCAATCTTCGAGATGATGGTGAGAAGTACCGTATGATAATCTACAATATGCGGAAAAGTTTAACAATTCAAATTTATTTCTGCCCTGTGTGACGACAGGCCCAGGATAGATAATGAGACATAGACACCCTTCATCACAGATAGTTTGGGAATGGCCACCCTTCTAACCCCAAGGTCATCAACGTTCCAGATTCAATCTCATGTGCCTTGGCCCTGAGCTCATCTACATCCCAATTAGCCCAGACAGTTCGACCTCTGAGGAAACCTGCCTCCGGACTAGCCATCCACAGCAGGAAGTGGGCTGGAAGTCGCACTAGGAGATTAAGATCAATGAGCGACAGTTTAAGAAGCCAGAGAAGGAGATCTATACCTTTGTCCATAGGTAAAACGTCGCGGTTAGAACCACTTTCAGCAAACATATCTGTTTTAATCATGCCAGGATGAACGCTGGCGGAAAAGACATGAGGGTTTTCGGCTGCGAGAAATTCTAACACCTTGATTTGAGCAATTTTGGACGTTATGTAAGCCGAGAGGCCTGTCAAGGTGTTTGCAGGAAGAGTAGCCCCGCCTGTCGTCAGGGAAAGAAGCACAGCACGGCTTGCGTGGGCTGTTGGAAGAAATGCTCTTGCTGCAACCATTGTCCCTTTGACATTAGTCTACCAAATTGTCAGCATAGTTACATTTCCCAAGACGAAAATATATAAATATCTCACGAGAACCGTACTTCAAAGCTTTCCCACCAGTTATCGGTAGCGGATGACACAATCGGCGCTGGACTGGACAGAAACCCTGCCGCGAGAATCAAAATATCCCAAAGACCAACTTTCCTTGCGACCTCCTGCATCTTCGTCTCGTCGCTGACGCTAACAGAGAATAATTCACAGGCAGAGGAATATTTTGATTGTATTATCCCCTGTGTTGTTGCTAAATTTCTCTCGTTACGACCGAGTAAAACTAGCTTGCTGGCGCCAGCACTGGCAAATGTAAGGCCGACATGCTGCCCAATTCCGCTTCCCTGTCGCCTAGTCAGTTTATTCTCGGCCTCCGATGATTAAATTTTGTGCATATTACCGCCCCAGTAACTACCACTGTTTTCCCGGCGACAGTCAGCTCTGGGCGTGATGGGGATATTGCTGGGTAAGTGTCGTTGTGCCAGGTTGGAGTGGGGGATGGAAAAGGAGGACTGATGTTAGGCATTCCTGTTCCTTTCAAGGATCCAAGTAGCCTGTTATTCCACAACTTTTTTGGAAGACTAGCAAAAGAAGGGGGGTACCTTTCATATGTCTGGAGGTGTGAACTGCTTAGCATTAAGAAGAGGTAATTATTCTAGCTAAGAGCGAGGTGAAGCAGGTCGGTGGCGGCAAACTCGTGTCTCATCTGAGCTCCAGATGAACTAAGCCAGATTGGGAAAGGAATCATATGGTCAGTTTTCATAGCTACATGTAGTCATTCCAATATGGCAACGCTAACTCTACTCTGGCAATGCTGGAAGCCTCGGAAGGGACTTAGGGCACGATGCGGGGAACTCCACAGCTAAGGTCTATATGTACATATACAGTAAAACCTATTTATAACGGAATAATTCAGACAGCCAAAAAATACGTTATAACGTAGAAATAAACATAAAGGGCTACTGTTATAGGTACGTATGACTAACCTTGGTGTGTAGATGTAACCTGCGCCTTCGGTTTCTCTAGTCTTTTGCTTCGTTGAACCTTCTTCCGGTGCGTGCATTATTGGGCGAGAAGCCCGAATTTTGCACTCTGCATACTCTTTAGCACTACGTCTAACCTATGCGACAAGTGTTTTTCTGAATGGAGAAAGTTAGAACAGCGTTGTTAAAACTTGTTACTTGAGACTATGTTTCCTTCATTATTCTGCAGTTCGTCTTGTTAATTGCACAAGTTCACATATATTTCCCCAACCTTACCTAGGTAGGTTTCATCCGACGATCACTAGTTAAAAGGTCCAATCGAACTCCGGAGAATATTCAACCGGCCCAAGAACAAAGCGTATGGAAATGTGTTTATAGTTAATCTCTCCCAGTTGGTACATTAAGTAATGTCCTGACTCGTCCTCCCGCCAATCACTCCTCACTATGCCACATGCTTCGTGCGCATGGGTGCAATAGTCGTCCTATCATTCTTGTATACTTCCACTCAATTGCCGTGGGCTTAAGACTGCGAAATTAATTAGCTGTAGCCCTACCAATTTGCACTGCTACGTCAAGTCGGATGAATGAACCCACACCTGTGACTCGGACCCAGCTGGATGGGCCACATCAGAATTCAACATACCGAGGATACACGTGCTATGGAAGTGTTATAAAAGGTAAAAATGGCTCGATATTTATATGGGGTAGATGAATCCAGACTTCCCACCCTAACCGGAAGGAGCTGAGAACTACCGTGGTTGTCTAACGAGACTGTTCGGGGTGTTGAAAGGGACCTCGGGATCTCATAGATGATCCCCTTCGAAGATACCTATCACAACACAATATACCATTGAACGGCCATCGTTATGAAGTGGATATTGGCTCTTTTACATCTGACCTTGCTCGCTGCTGTCATAGAGGGAGGTCCAGTGGATGTTGTAAAACGTAGAAGCTCCCCTACAGTCGTTATTGCATCACCGGCTGCTACAATTGTGGGATCTTCCCCTGGAGGCGTGGATATCTTTAATGGAATCCCTTTTGCACAGTCCCCCACAGGCTCGCTTCGACTCAAGCCTCCGCAAGCTTTACCTACTAGCTTGGGAACGGTTATTGCTACAGGCGCTGCGATGTCATGTCCTCAGATGTATTTGCAAGATTCCTGGAGCAGCTTAACCGGAATTCTCGGGAATTTACTGGACACACCTCTATTTCAGCATATCACAAATGCTGGTGAGGACTGTTTAAACCTGAACATTATTCGACCAGCAGGAACCGTATCGACATCTAAGCTGCCGGTTCTCTTCTGGATATTTGGGGGTGGATTTGAACTTGGTGGTACTTCAACATATAACGGTGCCCGCCTTGTAGAGAACGCTGCTGCCATGGGAAAACCTATTATTTTTGTGGAAGTTAATTACCGTGTCGGTGGATTCGGATTCCTAGCTGGCAAAGAGCTTTTAGCAGATGGCTCCATCAACTTGGGACTGCAGGATCAAAGACTTGCTCTTGAATGGGTTGCTGATAACATTGCCGAATTTGGCGGAGATCCCGCAAAGGTCACCATTTGGGGCGAATCGGCAGGATCTATCTCAGTTCTAGATCAAATGCTTCTGTATGATGGGAAATATACATACAACGGCAAGCCCTTGTTTCGGGGCGCAATTATGGACTCTGGCAGTATGATACCAACTAACCCTGTTGATGGTGATGCTGGTCAAGCAATCTATGATTCGGTCGTCAAGGCTGCTGGTTGTTCATCCGCTACGGATACACTAGAATGTCTTCGAGGACTTGACTATACTACGTACCTCAACGCTGCCAACTCCGTGCCGGGTATCCTTAGTTACAGTTCGGTTGCTTTGTCATATTTACCCAGACCTGATGGTACTGTTCTATCGGATAGTCCGGAAGTGCTGATTAAAGAAGGGAAATATGCCCCAGTTCCGTTCATTGTAGGCGACCAAGAGGACGAAGGAACACTGTTTGCCCTTTTTCAATCAAACCTCAGCACTACTGAAGATCTTGTCGAGTATTTGGAAACCGTCTTCTTTCCATACGATACAAATAAAACCGTTGCTGAAGGTCTTGTTAATGTCTATCCAGATGACATAACATTCGGCTCGCCATTTAATACAGGCCTCCTTAACAACTGGTATCCTCAGTACAAACGAATAGCTGCAATTCTAGGTGATGCTACATTCACACTAATGCGTCGTGCATTGCTGAGTCTTGCAAGCAGCGCGAAACCAGATATACCGAGTTGGTCCTACCTCGCATCCTACGACTACGGTACTCCTATCATCGGTACAGGCCATGGAACAGATATTTTGCAGGTTTTCTACGGCATCCGACCAGATTATGCCTCTGCGTCTATTCAGTCGTACTATGTATCGTTTGTTTATGATCTTGATCCTAATGGAAACTCGACCTATCCTGAATGGCCGCAATGGAGTACTGCAAATGACATGTTGAATTTTGCCGCCAACAGTGCTACAACTATCAAGGATGACTTTCGACAGGACCAATATGAGTATATATTTGAACACTTGTCTGGTATTAGGATTTAGCTCTGTGGCATTTTATTGGTTATATTCGGAGTCATTTTGTAGTGTTTGTAAAATCCCAGGAATATAAGAATGAAGAACCTTGAAGTAACGCAAAACTGATTATCTCAATTTAACAGAATTAATGACTGTATAGATTAATGGAAACAACAGATGAATGCAAAGTATTTGGGCTTCACCCATGAATTAGACGGAAAAGTCCACGATATGTCAACGACGAAGCTAAAAGCGGAAAAACGGTCGAGAACGGTCAGTAGTCAAGCAAATCTAGTAGTTATCCATCTAGTAGCCAGTCTATAACGTTCCAAGAATATCCATGATACGAATCCAGCCAACTCTACAACATTGAGCAAAGAAAGCCATGTGGAGAGAAGCACCAAAAAGAGAAGAAAAGAAAAACGGAGAAAGACGTCAAAAGAAACAACGGTCCAAACGCCATGTTTATAGTCTATATTAAATGAAAAGAGCTTCGAATTATTCTTTGTTTCTCTCTCCTGCCGCGACCATTATTTCGTCGACGCAGCTTGAGAGTTCACCGGCGAAGGCTTCTCGCCGAGCGCGCAAAGCCGGAAAATATGGCGCGGTTTTGCGCCGTGTTCCTCATCAATGTAATCAACAATGGCAGAATCTGAGAATTCATTATTAGCAGCGATAAAGAAATTAAAATACAGAAGAGGAACTCACGTATGGTCGAACGATTGTCAAACAAAACGACAGTACGGGGCTGCCACCGCACCCGGGCCTGGAAGTCATGGCCAGTGATGATATGCTGCATGAGGAAGTCTTGGAGAACCCGAAATTCGGCTTCTTTGAGTCCCTGGATTTTGGTGATGAATTCACCATTGATGAATAGGCACTTTTCACCCGTCACAGGGTGCACACGCACAAGTGGGTGCACAGTCTCCACTGGATCCTTACGCACCAAACTACCAGTTAGTTTGGCGTGGGTAATCATCTTAGCGGAGGAATGCACAGCTTTGAGACCGTCGAGAAAGGCCTGAAAAGTGGGAGATAGTCTCCTATGTAGTTTCCCATTTCTGTTAGCTCGATCTTTCTGCAGGTCTCAGAGAGATCATCCCAGCAGGGAAAAAAAGAAGAACGAAAGAACGAACTTACTTATACGCGGCATCTGTGGCGGCAAAGACTGTGTCTCCACCCACATCTGGGCCCTGGAGGAGGCCCAACATGACATAGGCAGGGGGCTGGATCTCGTAACTCACATCCTGGTGCCATAGCGTTGTGGTGGTTCGCTGCTCGAGAAAACGATTGATCTCGTCCACGTTGCCATCGCGGTGGATGATGTGAAATCCTGGATATCCTTTCATCGAGCCGGAGATGGGTTGGTAATTCGGCTTGCCGAAGTGGCGCATGAAGGCATACTGTTCCTCCGGTCCGGCATCAATAAGATCCTGATCGGGGAATGCAACTACTTTGCGTTCGGATATGAGCAACGCGAGCTCATCTTTGGCGGCGTCAGAAAGCTTGTTTAGCTGCACGCCTTCAACGACGCTGCCAATACTGGGCTGAATATGCGACACTTTCGTGGCTGACGACAGTAAATTGGGCTTGGACCTGTCCTGCACGCGGAGAGCGGGGTCTTGGTACTCGAATGGAGGCAGCGGCTCAAACCATACTTTATCCCAGGCGGGCAGGTACTGGGGATATTTTACATTTCGCTTGGAGTCATCAGAGACACTGACGTAAGGAATATTGATATCGTAGCTTATGGGCTTTTCAGCCTTGACAAGCGTGACTGTTTGAGCCATGGCATAAAAATGTTATTGGCTGTTTTAGAAGTAGTGTGCCCAAAGGGGAGATATGGCAGTGCGGGACTTCTTTTCTGAATAAAAAAGGTTGGCGAGGTTACCGCGCAAAAATAAAAATTAAAAAGAAAATGAAAGTTGGAACAAGTCTTGTGACGTCCCCCTGAGACTATAAATCCCCCTTGATGGGACCCATCGCAGTTATTCTGTGAAACTCCCAAGTTCCTTCTCGATTATCAACGATCAACGAACATCTCCCCGAGACCAATGAGAAAGCTCACCGCAAGTAAAGGATGTTGAACTTACATCGAGTTGGACCATGGTGCCGAAAACGGCTCTACAGCTTGGGTCAGATTTGAAGAAAACAAGACGGTTTGCTCAACCCTGACCCTATCCACCATAGTCTCCATCAATGGATTACAATGATATCACATGTGAGAAAAACGGACTACGTAATGGTTTCCGATAGTACTCCATGAGAATAGCGGTCAAGCCCTTGGTATTTCCCCTAAGTCTATAAAAGCCCATTGAAAGTTTTCATGACCGGCATTTGGGAACCACAAAGCGGGTAAATTGTGAATCCTCACTGTCAGAACCCTTGCAACTTCAAACGCTGCCGGTGCGTGCTAGATCCAGTGGCCACAAAGTTAGTTGGTGTGTTTTGATATGATAAATTCCACTTGTGACACAGGCTTTCATCAACTTTATTATCGTCCCACCTGGAGACAAAACCAGGCAAATCAAGCGAGCAAATTTTCTGCGCAAGGTCCTTATATCGTAACGATGCAGATAAAGATTTCAGCCAACGTCGGAGCATAGCGTCATGCTCTTCTGGGACTGGTGGGGGGAATATCCCTGTCGTTGCTGCATAACTGATGCGAATTAGTTCAGTCATGAGTCGAAGCGAGCGTTATCGAGAGACGAAAGCATAAAATATTGCACCACTGCAAAAACCGGACGACATTTTAACTTCAGACTAAAGGGATAGTCTCCTGAGCTGGATGAGCACCCTCCTCCAAAATCTGGAACGGCCGGGGTAGTCGCTCGTTCAATTCTCAGAAATAATGCTGCCGGATGCAGTCAGTTACAGCTTACAGTTGACATTGCAATTTTCCAATATAGCCAAAGGCCTCGATTTCCGGTGTCCGCTGGGTGCTCTAGTGTTATGATTCTCGGACCAACGAAGGAACAACTTGCTAGTACAGTAGCGTTGGCGCTTTTGTCCGGCGTTGGGCCGCATAATTAATTACTGCAACATTTCAACCGTTGGCCATCCTGTACTACTACGAGTCCGCGAACATTGAACAGAAACATGGCCGGCTTCTTGCCTTGGTGGTAACGCATTAGCTCGTATCAAAACCGGGCGATTTATGGCGCGATTGAGAACAACCATTCTTTTATGATGATTTAGCAACCTCACCGCCACGAGAAAATTACCCCAAGTCGCACCATTTCTTGCGTATTCTTTTGAGTCATGATGAGAATCGTGTTGATAAGGCAAACAGAGTTCGAAACTGTTGTGGGGACGTTTGGGTGTCGATTGTCAATTGTCAAAGCTGCTTCGGTCCCGCCAAAGACGAGCCAAAACTACTACGTACGAGAAACCGCGGTGAGTGTCTCGAAATCGAATAGATACTGCGGAGGTGTCTATCGTATCTCTAGGGCTTTGCGCAGGAAATCACCAACGTTGGTTGTCCGTTATCGGATAAATTGCGCATGTATAATTGGCTCCTGCTCGTCTCGAACATCCCTGCAATTGGGAAAGAAAGAAACCCAAAACGGCATATCACTATGCAGACTCAGAACCCACAATTGTTGTTGCCATCCGAATGGATGCATGCTGGCAACTCCGGGAAGAAGTCGGATAATGGCGTACATTGTACAATAGGTTCAAGAATAGATAGCTACCACAGCATTCCTTTGAGTAACGGATAAATGGATTAGGTGGCTGCAATTCGTACATAATTCACCGCTCTAAACGTCAAATTGGTATCGACTTCAATATGATGAATGACGTATCACTTTGCACTAGCAATTCCTTGGGCATGAATCCCATAAAATTATCAACACGTCGATGGCCTAGATGCATGGCAATTCTCCGTCCGGCGCCATCTGTTCATCTCCACCACGGCGAGTGCATATAGAGGTTGTTAGACGGCTTTTATTACACTGATCCCCGTTAGAAACATCTTTGTTGCTTCTTTGTCGAATTTAGACAACGGAAACCGGGTTTATGCCTGTGTCCTTGTGATCCCTTTCTTCTCCGTACGCCGGCCGATATGGAATCGTGGCCTTAGGCACACACTCGGCCGTCGTCCGGCAAAAAATACACACCAGAGGTCTACTAGGTAAACTTAAAGGTAAGTAGCAGGAACAGATCCCCTGAGTAACAAAAATTTCCAAGAGGACGACCAATGTGACTCGAACACGCAACCTTCACCACCGGATACCATTGCAAATTCATGAACAGCTAGTGCGCGTTGAAAAGCTGTGAAAGGTAATGACAGCTTATCCACCGAACTGTCGATCCCGATGATGCGTATCTAACTAGTAGCAACTAGTAGGTACTATCTAGGTATGTTGTTTCACTTTGTTCTATATGAGCACCGCGCAAGTACCTAGGTACTTAGTCGACTCTGTTGGAAGACAAGCATTGTTTAGGCAGGAATGTATCACTTGCTTCCTTAGGCGTTTATTTCTCTGGGCCGTTCATTCTCCTCTTCTGTTCCAAAGTTACTAATCAACTTATCAAGCAAGCTCTAAGACTTGAGCGCAGCATCGCGAACTATCGGAAAAGGGACCTAGGCTAGGATATAGCCGTTGCCACAGATCCACAATAGATTACGTCCGTCCATACAGACTACACGCTCTCGACTGCGCGGAGTTAAGGCAGTCCTTTATAGGATGCAATTCGGAGAAAAATACTTAAAATATCAGCGAGGGGTAAGCTTAAATCCGAAAGCGGGCGCAAATAAGCTTAGCTCGCTTGGCCGCGGCCCGCCCGGTTGTGACGGGCCGAATGGGGCCCCTCGTCATAGATTTTATTATTTATCCTTGATTGCAGCCCATTCAAGCCTCTATGATATTGTTCCTAGATCACTCACCATTTCTGTCTCGTCTGGCCTCTACAACTGATATACAGGATGGCCGATAGTTCAGATTCCAAGGAACGCGACGATTCCTCATTGGAAGCTGTGCAGAATGTGGCGATACCAGAAGTAATAGGATTCTTCCATCCGCACCTGAGCGAGAAGCGCAGTCAGGCGTACAAACGATGGATTATTACAGGTAGGGTTGCAAACAAGCAGCTTTGGTCTGTTCCACGGTCTAACAATATTGGTGTCTAGTTCTGGCCCTCGGCGCGTACATTCTCACCGTTCTCCCGATTTACTGGGGTTCATTGAACAATGTGTACGACAAGCTACCCAACCTTAAGGTCTGGATAGTGGACTTTGATACAAAAGTGGCACCTTACAATACAACTGCCACCACACCCATCGTCGGACCTTTCATCACGAATTATTTCGAACAACTAAAGCCTGCTCCCGTCGACCACCTGGGATGGACGGTTGTACCCCCAGAAGACTTCAACTATGACCCAATGCTCGTGCGCGAGGCAGTCTACGAACAAAGGACTTGGATGGCTATAATAGTGAACGCAAACGCGACCGCTCTTTTGCTGGATGCGGTCAATCATGGGAATTCGTCGTACGACCCGGCCGGCACTGCTCAGGTGATATACAACACTGCTCGGGACGCGACTACTACTGCGTCATACATCTTGCCTGCGCTTCTAGATACTCTTTTCCCTCTCGTGAGCGAGTTTGGGGCAGAATGGGTGTCGATTCTCAGCAAGAATTCGTCAACACAGAACGTGTTTCGGACCCCGCAAGCCGTGAACCCTGGAATGGGCTTTACACTTATCGATTTACGACCGTTTGGGCCTCCAGTAGCAACCCCCGCGGTTTCTATTGGCCTTATCTATTTGATCATCCTTTCCTTCTTTAGTTTCTCGTTTCTCATGCCGATTCATTCCCTTTTCTTTGTGGCCAAGGGCCATGCTCCCGTTAACCCGAAGCACGTCGTGCTTTGGCGTCTGGCATCCAGCCTCTCGGCTTATTTCCTTCTATCCCTGTTCTACTCCTTTGTTTCCCTGGCATTTCAGATTCCATTCTCAAACGAGCCGGCATCCCACACTTCGGGCTCCTTGAATGCAAATGCATACGGAAAAGGCTCCTTCGTGGTTTACTGGATGCTAAATTGGGTCGGAATGGCGGCGTTGGGTTTGCCGAGTGAGAACATGGCCATGATTCTCGGCCTGCCATATGCTGCACTTTGGCTGATCTTTTGGGTTATCACTAATGTTTCCACTTCATTCAATGCGATTGAACTGGAATCGGACTTTTATCGCTGGGGACTGGCATGGCCGCTAAAAAGGAGTATGTCGTCAACAAAACACATGACAGAATATATTGCTGATTTTTATTGTCTACAGTCGTCGAAGGCTCCCGCACAATTCTATTCGATACAAAATCGTCAATTGGCGAAGATTTCGGTATACTTTTCGCCTGGGCCGGCATTTCCATACTATTCTTCCCTTTCGCGAGCTGGGTCATGAGATGGAAGAACTTGCGAGCGATGAGGAAGCAACAGTGACAAGCGTTTTAACTTCACTTTTGTACAGAAGCCAGTTCATAAATATTTCTTTTTTTGTTCATACACTATCGGCGCTGCATAGGAGAGGGATAGAGGTTAAAACGCACCACACAATCTGTAACATTCTTGAATCTTAATAATAAGTACAAAAATACAATGTATATACATTTCCACAATCTCAAATATCGTAAATTTCGTCAAATTGATAGACAATCATTCTCCTCCAATGTGTCCATCACTATTCATTCCTTTAAGAATCTAGGGAAGTTTACTCCTCCGGATTCTGACCAAGATCCTCCAATTTGTGGCGGGCGGACTCTCTACCTGCATCGGTATTGGCCTGGTTGTGCATTGCCCTGTATGATTATTAGCATATCAAATTACCCTTTTTTCCCTCCATGAAGCATATAGACTTACGCCTTCAATCCTCGCACAACGTTATTTTTGTTCCTTTGGCCCCCTTTACTACCCTCAACAGTTTCATCAGGAGGTGCCCTTGATCGTCCACCTTCAGGTACCTGTTGTTCGAATACGGTATCTCCGAATTGGTCCTCAAGCACATGACGCGCATGTTCCTTAGCGGGTTGTCCAACGCGGGGGTTGTTTAGAGTTCTGTCCGTTTTAGGGTTAGTTTTCACATTTCTGTATAGCAGCAAGTATAGATGCGAGCTGGTGAACCTACGCCTTGTATCCCGCCTCTTGGCGGGTGGGATCAGGGGAAGCGGAGCGAGGCATTTTGTATTTTTTTTTTCAAGGGTTTTCGGTATAACACCTAGAAGTCGTAGTTGTTGTTTCGTTCCGTACAACGGGATATCGTTAAATCGTATATTCGTGAGAGACATCGGCCAGTTGGGAGAAGGGCGTGATATAAATCCGTGTGGGTGGGGGCTACATGACATCATAAGCCTAGTGTAGATAGATTTTATCCATTGTATAGCATACTGATGGCGTTTGTGTTTGTTGTTTTGCCATTACAGTATCTCGTTGCGAACGCCACAGGGGCGAGGGGCATGATATGTGAGGCGTTGTGTCGGAACTGAGTTCCATCGACTGACTACCTTGATATAAACTGATAGCGAGCGAGTGGAGGCAAATACCTAGATAGGAATGGCCTCAACGATGACGTGAATTTTCTTGACAGTTATTGGTACGAATGATAGAGAATGAGCCTCTTGCAGATGTTGTAGGTAGTCGACCAATATGAGTTTGGTCACCTAGGTAGTTTTGCACATTGGCGGAGAAATATTCCTAGCAAATCGTTCAACAAGTAAGTATTGCTCAAGCAACTAGCTTGTTATTAGCCCTTATGATTATAATAATACGATAGGTGCCAGATAAAGTACATGGGAATGAAATGGAAGAAAAGAGAAATAAAAGGACTAGAGTACAACCCAGAGCATACAAAGGAAACACTGGATGATTAAATCCACCATTCCAACGACGATCTCCACATATTATGACTCTAGGCGAAAGTTCCAATGATGGCCGAGCAGAAAAGCAATGCTAACACACCAACACCACCAGTTGATACCTTTGCGATGGGTGCAGCAGCACCGGTGCTCGAAGCACTCGACTTAGTAGAAGATGCAGTGCCCGTGCTCGTCGATGATCTAGTACTCGAGGCACTAGAAATAGCAGCTGTGGCGGTAGCGTTGGTAGCGTCGTTGCAGTAGACAGAGTTCCCATCAAGGCCGTTCTTATTGAGGCAACTAATCAAACTACCGACATCTTGGCCCTGTGCGAGACAGTATTCGGAGCATCCGTCATTGTACGAGACAACTGAGGCGACACCGCAGCATTGTTTCATGATGTCGGATGCATTGCCGGAGGGATGGATGGCGCACGCAGCGTCAGTGGTAGGGATTGTCCATACCGGCGTGCAAGAGGACGTGGCCGTGGAAGAGGCCGAGGTCGACGTTGCAGAGGAAGTGAGAGTGGACGAGGTAGTGGCAGACATTATCGTTCTCTTTTTCTTTTCTTCTTTTCCTAGTCTTTTCGAGGATTCAGGTATTTCGAGTAATGCCAAGCGAACGAGTCAAGTTGGCTGGTGATTACATGTAATTCACGGGAGACCTAGCAGGACTGAAGATTTGCGGGACATGTCCATCTTATGTAGCACACACACGTCACCTTGTCAGACTCATGTCTCAGCTGTTGTGGCCCTGGATCTATAATTAAACGGGACAATCCGCGAGACAGAGAATACCTACGTGTGGGGCTTAGCCGGGACTAGAATATTCCAAGTTCTTGTTGAAACTTAAGAGTTTCGTTTGTGTTGGCTATAAAAATAGTCTGTGCTAACTTTCAGCTGCTGCTGGCTATGGCGGTGCTGATATTTACAAAACCGAGGTTACTTAGAAGTCATCACTTGCACCGAAAGAATATGTCAAATGATGATCGACATCCGGCATTGTGATTGGTTGCAAGAACCCCGTTTACAGATATGGACCAATCATAATGAGCATTGGTATAGATGCAGCGTTCTCATTGGCTGGAGAGCTACACCTTCCGATTTTTGGACCATTTTGGACACATCAATCAATCAATACTAAGTCGTTGATCTAAGGTTATAGTATGAAGTTGCGAATTCACATGGCTTGAGTCCAGCAGGAATTGATTGAAAGTGGTTTCGGTTTATTTTCTCAATGCTTTCTCCACGGCTCTTAAACCCGTTGCATCCTTAAGGATCCTGTCCGTCCGTGCAAGCGGCAGTGAAGCCAAGATTCGCGGTATGGACGCGTACTTGCCTCTCCAGGTCCTAGAGGGAGGCTTGGGTCTTAGCAAATCGTGCACGACTTTGCTCGCCCACTCTTCTGCTGGCATGCCCCTGCCCTCACATCTCTCTCCGCGCAAGGTTTTTTCAACCTCAATTTTGACCGGCTCGTAGATGGAGCCCTTGGGCAGTGTCACTGGTGTTGTCTCCCTCTGGTTCCCGAAGAAATTGGTATTGATGTTGCCCGTCTTCAGATCAACGACAGTTATGCTGAAGGGCTTTAACTCGCGCCGCATGGCATCTGAGAAAGTAGCCATTGCGGCTTTGGAGGCATTATATGAAGCCTGGAAGGGAAAATTGAAGACAGACGCGATAGATGTCTGGTTCACAATCATCCCCTTGGACTTCAGCAGCAGAGGAAGGAAGGCCTGCGATACGGCAATGTACGACCAGACGTTGACATCGAAGCACTTCTTGGCCTCGGCCACTGAAACATCTGCCACAGGCATACCTTGTCCGGTTCCGGCGTTATTGACTAGTATATCCAGCTCAGTTACTTTAGCAACACATTCAGCAATGGAAGAGTCGGAAAGTGTGTCTAAGGTATGTGTCTCAATGCCGAGTGCGTCAAGTCGCTTCATTTTGGCTGGGTTGCGCGTAGTTGCAATGACTTGAAGACCAGCTTCGTGGAAGGCGATAGCCAGGGCTGCCCCTAGACCGCCATCAGAACAGCCGGTGATTAAGACTTTGCGTTTATCAGGTGGCATGTTTTCACTCGTTTTGAAACTGTCGTCGGTGAGAGGGGTGCACCCGAAGCTACCTAGGAATTAGCAATGGATCTAAGGTTTCGTTCCATTGCACTACAGGATGCTCTGGCTACATATATATGTGCGTGAGCTAAAAGCATTTCATTAGGTTTGTGTTGAAGCTTATATATATTGTTGTGGCAATGTCAGAACGAACACCAGGATCCAGGCTACCCTGGAGGCCTGTTCCACCGGCATTCCGAGAGCCCAATTTCCAGGCTTTTCACTAACCTTGGATACCTAGGTAGTTTTAGGGCTTATGAAATAATCAATTACGTGTTGAGGTTGGCCAGTGAAGAGGGGATATTAAGGCTTTATAATGAACTCAGATACCTAATTTGCAAGCTATAGTTTAGTTCTCAAACTTTTCAATACTGACCAACAGTAGGCCCGCAGTAAAACTGGACCTTTGTGTGATAATCATAGGCCTTGCGTATGGCCAACACATCTCGAGAGTCACTTCAAGGCCGAGAAATGTTGACTGTGTGGAGAATATGATTGGTTGGTCAAAAAAGGCTGGCAAATTGGCTTGCCCGATGAAGTATAAAAGCGCGAAAATAAGAGACTCGAATACGTAGTCATATCTCCAAAATACTGTATGAAGTTTAAACAAATATCATTGCCAGGAAGTGTGGCTTCCAACCTTAAGAATCCACACTACATAATAGATAAGCTAATACTTGTTGAGCCAAAATATTTATATGCTAATATGACGAGAAGTCTAACTTACCTACGTAATTTAATACCAATTTTGAATCATTGTCAACTTTTCAGACTATCAATTTAGAGTATGTAGTGCTCGTAGGCTCGCTCGTAGGGTTCCTCATGGGCTTATAGATAGATAGTAAGATATCATTCATACATAGGGCTAGCTAGGACGTGGCTAGAACGTGAATAAGCTCATGTGTAAAAATGATCATTTGGCCCAGGCCGAGTGTAGCCCTACTTTTGATCCTATTATCTACCTCCCAGAATTGCCATTTCTTGCTATCCAGCCTGCCGGTCTAGGGTTAGAGACCTTGCACTGCGACGGGCCAGAAACCATACTCTAATCAGGAATTCGGAATTTGAGATACGGTAACCTTGGAACCGTCCAGCGGGAATAAATAAGTTATGACGGAATTATTATCAAAACCGCGAACCACCGTCAACAACTGTTGGAAAATAAACACATCCTTACAGCATAAATATAAGTATCCAAAGATAAAACAAAAATTACCTGCAAATATCTAATGCAATGACGGCAGAGACTAAGAAGATAGGCATCTTCCCAGCATCTGGTAACTTTGCTGGATGCGCCATCAAGCATCTGCTGTCTCTCGTGCCAGCGGCGAACATGATTTTCATTTCGAGGAAGCCCGAAGCACTTGCTGGGTACAGTCGTCTAGGAGCTGTGGTTCGCCGTGCAGATTATGAAGATGATGCCTCTTTACAGCGGGTGTTCGATGGGATAGGCATTCTGTTTCTGATGGCGTATCCTTCGTGTGAGCACCAGTATCGATCAAAGGTATGTGACGTACATGCATCTGTTTTCATGGAACCTCGAGTCCGGGTCAAGAATTTCTTTATCAATTGCTCGCTGATGATTGCTGTACCTAGGCACATCGAAAAGCTATCGACGCCGCCCGTCACAGCGGCGTCAAGCACATTTTCTACTCATCGCTAGCTTTCGCGGGAAACCTCACTAAGACGACGGCGGCGCTCATCATGCGTGCGAATCTCGATACGGAGGCATATCTACACGAGCTTGGTCATACGTACGGACCGGATTTCACCTATACTATTCTCCGCATGGGTCTTTATCATCAGTCCTTCCCGCTTTACCTTTCGTTCTTTGATTTGCGTAAAATCAAAGATACTGAAAATATCGAAATCAAAATTCCACATGATGGTTCCGCACCTGGCGTAGCGTGGGCAAAGCGCGAGGAACTGGCAGAGGCCGCTGCTAGAATAATAAGTCTATACGCGCGCAATCCCCTGGGATTTCCGTTTATTAACAGTACTGTTCTTCTATCAGGGCCGCAGGTGCTCAGTCTCAGCGATGTTGTCAATATTTTGGGGAAGGTTACTGGGAAAGATAAGAGGATTAACATCAAGGAAGTCTCAATTGACGAGTACGCGAGTCAGCCGCAAATTACGCCGTTCTTGACTTGCCATGGGGTTGATCTGAGCCGGGAGTGGGCGACAGCCTGGCAGGCGATAAGGAACGGAGAATGCGCAGTTGTTACCCCTGTGTTGAAGGACATTTTGGGAAGGGAGCCGGAGGACTTTGAGACGACGATGAGGAGCGAATTTGCATGTATGGATTCCCTAAGTAGATGATGATTTACCTAGCAAATATATCATCTCCTTCAAACAATAGTGAATGACGACTTTATACCATGGTAAATCACTATTTCCATGTCTTTTAAATTTACCTAGGTACCTGTCTACGTAGGTAGCCTTATACCGCATAATGTATCAACTACATGCACTATGTAGTGGAATAAGAAAATATCTATTTTTTGATTAGATGCTGATTCACAGCGGTCAACGGATCTTGACCAAGCAGAACACACTCACAGTTCTCATGGCTAATCGCTCTTTCTTTTCGAACAACAAAGGAGAGTTTTTCTAGACAATTTTGATGTCGGTCGCTTATTGACCCGAATAGGCAATGTATCTGAGACGCCTCGGCGCCAACACCGGGCAGCAATTCTGGATCGGCTTTCTCGCCGATCTCTTCCCCGCATATTTTACCCCATAATTTATTGCACGCCACGTCCGACATCGTACTAACTTCTAAGTGAGTAAGTACTCATTAACTATTTTGGCACATCTACTATTCCAGCTACTTTTCACGAAGGAAGCCCGTAATTTATGCTTAATGATGCTTAATTGAGTGGATACGGACTACGACAACATACTGCCCCAAGACAAGGGAGGCATCCAAACCCGCATTTATGGCATTCACCTTTTCAACTGGGCCATTCTCCAGACTCGACTCGCATTCCACCTTGTTCGGTGTCCTTCTTTTCACTGGTCAGGTAGAAGGCGAGTCAGATATCAATTCGTTCCAGCTATGTCTATCCCACGAGATCTTGCCTTTGGCGACTCGTGGAAATGTAACTGCTCTGCAACAGTTGCTTTCTCGCACGCCGGTGGCATTACAAATGTGATTGTCCAATAGCTAATTGACGATGTATTGTTTTCGGTCTTTATTTTCCTTTTGATTTACTGAATCTGGTTATGCTAGTTCCTATCTGTCTTTTCTATATCGGTACTTTTCTTCTGCCAATAGAAAAAAGAGTCTCTTTCTCTCTATGCTAATAAGGCAATCTATAGAAACCGCTGGCCGGCATCTCGAAGACTTGAATTATCTCTTCGCTAACGATAGTCCGTTCCTATGGAAGGTTGGGCGTGACTTTGCTGCCATCAAGAGTGCAGAAGTGGCTGCCCATAGCAAAGTCGTGGTTTCTGCCGAGGCCGGTAAATTGGAATAGCTTATGTATGGCTAGCGAACAGACGTATCCCTCTCATATAGCTAACTACGTACCTAGGTAGTTGAGAATCTTGACTACATACTCTATGGGAATTTTGGTATTACCATTAAATAAATTTGATAAGACTGTTCTTTTTGCTTCTTCTTTTCTTTTCTTTTTAAAGATTTATAGACGGACATATAGGTTTTTACTCGAGCATTTGGGGATTATAATATTAATACTACAGGTATATTAACTATCGCTTAATTTACTGCCAAATAGCCCCCAATGTTTATGGTTACATCTAGGTTGTCGATCTCTGCCGGGTTAAATGAAGCTTTTGGTAGTAACCAGTATTTAGCCGGCAAAGTCAGGCTCTTGGTTCCCCATGGGGTATGCCAGTTCTCAAGTAAAGTAGTGGAGACCGTGGTACCCAACCCATCAAAGAGAATCCTGTAACCAATCAAGGATCGCAGCTAATTATCCAGAATACATGCTGTCTTCGCCGAGTCCCTGTTCAGGCTAAATACGCCATGCCCGTCCTTGATCGTATCCTTTCACCAGCCGCACAGACGTGGGCAGCTGCCAAAATCCGTATAATAGTAGTATATGGACTGAGTACATATGGTCCAGCAAGTAATAGGCAAGCGAGATGATGATGGACCCAGACCTTGCGAGTCACACGTGCATGACCCGGATTACATGTCAATTTACCCAGAAAGCTTTCAAATACTACGTATAAATTAAAGGGGTTCGCTCGTTTCCGTGCGTGGGATCGAACATGGATTAGAAAAATAGTCGTACTGACCGTGGGTTGCTCAACTTTCTTCCTGCATCTTGCCGGCTTACATTCCCTCTCCACTTAACTTGGCTTGGTGGCCTTCAAACCTCGCTCATAATGCCGCTCGCCGTTGCTTCAAAGACCGACGATGTCGCCCTTAGTCGCCGGATGGCGCTTGCAGGTTCATCCGGGCCGCTTGCTGCTTTTCAAAACTTGCGTGTCGTCGGCATTGCCCTATTCGCTTGTCTCGGCGGATTATTGTATGGCTACAATCAGGGCGTTTTCAGCGGTATGTTGTGTCGTATAGCTAGTTATATGTTCTTAGTTTTGGCATTAGATGGACTGACGACTGCCATTCTTAAATTACGAAAGGCGTGTTGACCATGACTTCATTCGGCAACCACATGGGCGTCTATACAACCAACACAACGAAAAAGGGCTGGCTGACTTCTATTTTGGAGCTGGGCGCTTGGTTCGGAACGCTCTACTCGGGCTTCTTGTCCGAAGTACTCAGTCGGAAGTATGCAATTTTAATTAATACGGCCATATTTGTGTTGGGTGTCGTTATCCAGTGTACAGCTGTCACTTCGTCCGGTGCAAGTTCCATTCTCGCGGGTCGTTTTATTACTGGTATGGGGGTCGGCTCGTTGTCGTAAGCATTCACTTTTCTTTCAATCATAACGACTTGGTTGGCTGGAATAGGAGATAGCTGACAGAGGATGGCACGTTTGTACTGTAGAATGATTGTGCCGATGTGTAAGTATTAACCTACTGAACAAAGCATGACTTGAAATCGCCTTGCTAATCTCGATAGACAACGCTGAATGTGCACCTCCCGAAATACGTGGCTTACTAGTCAGTTTGCAGCAACTTTCTATCGAGTTTGGTATAGTTATTTCCTTCTGGATTGACTATGGAACCAACTTCATTGGTGGTACTGGAGCAGGCCAAAGCGACGCATCCTGGCTGGTGCCACTCTGTCTGCAACTTTTTCCCGCCGTCATTCTCTTTGTTGGTATGATATTCATGCCCTTCTCCCCTCGATGGCTCGTCCACCATGGCCGTGAAGACGAGGCTCGCCGTGTTATTACCATGCTACGCGGTGGTAGTGCCTCAAACGACGAGGCTGTCGAACTCGAGTTCCTCGAAATCAAGGCCCAATCCATGTTCGAAAAGCGTTCGACAGCAGAAAAATTTCCACATTTGGCAGAGCAAACAGCCTGGAATACCTTCAAACTGCAGTTTGTCGCTATCGGCTCTCTATTCAAAACTATGCCCATGTTCCGTCGTGTAATCGTCGCCACGGTGACTATGTTCTTTCAACAGTGGACTGGGATTAATGCAGTGTTGTATTATGCGCCGAGCATTTTCGGTGCCTTGGGCATGTCTAATAATACTACCTCCCTATTAGCTACTGGTGTCGTTGGAATCGGTATGTATCCTCAGACTTCCCATATTGCAGGGCGTATAATAGGTTGTTCATGGAGAGGCTCTTGTTGACTTCGTTACAGTTATGTTCCTAACTACCATTCCGATGATGGTTTACGTTGATAAAATCGGACGTAAACCGGTTTTGATTGCAGGAGCCATTGCCATGGGCATTAACCATCTGATAATAGCCATTATCTTCGCAAAAGAGCAATACCAATGGCCCACACACAAGGCAGCCGGCTGGGCTGCTATTGTCATGGTGTGGCTGTTCGCTGGAAATTTTGGTTGGTCCTGGGGCCCATGTGCGTGGATTATAGTCGCTGAAGTATGGCCTCTGAGCGCACGACCATACGGCATTGCATTGGGCGCGAGCTCAAATTGGATGAATAATTTCATTGTCGGACAGGTGACCCCAGATATGATATCCGGCATGACGTATGGCACTTTTATATTTTTTGGATTGATGACTTTGCTGGGGGCCGCGTTCGTGTGGCTCTTTGTTCCTGAAACGAAGCAGTTGACCCTTGAAGAAATGGATGTTATATTTGGCAGCCAGGGGGTCGCCGTTGCGGATAAAGAGAGGATGGAACAGATCTATCGTGAACTGGGAATTGTGAATGACGTGCAAGAGGTAGAAGTGAAGGAAAATGAGACCAAGGCAGAGTAATTCTCCCCATATTTTTCTTCCCTTGTCTTCTGTTGCTATGCTTCCAAGGTTGTCATGAGCCATTGTAACAGATGGCATGGATAAATGTATTCTGTATTCGGTTGCCAAGCTGAGCTGCTGGAGCAAGCTGTGTTATGCTACAGTTACCTACCTGCTTTCCTATAAGGTCAATGATTTTTTTATGCAGGCAAAGACGATCCATGTTAAGTTGTAATTGATAGTTCAGTCTGCTCCGTTCCAAGGTTCTAGAGAATTCATACGGCACAACCTAGAAAAGAAATCGCCGCCCAACACTGTAAGACGAAATCGTTCGTATTGGCATGATCGATGGCATCCTAAAGTATACGAGTTATGGATCAATTTGATAGTTTGAAGCACTTAATTTGATCCGTGCCTTGGGAAAGCAACATGATAATAGTCTTCGTCATAGCGCCCTCTGTCATGTCGACGTCAGAAGGCAATTTACTTAAATAGGTACGACCATCACACGCGATGCATTCTTTTTAGCACTATTCTATAAATTTTTATACCCCAAAGTGCCAAAAAAGGCAACATCCAGAGATATATAGAGCGAAATGCCCGAGAAAAAGGTCTTAATCGTCCTCAGCGACGCTGATTCCATCACAATTACAAAACCATCTGGCAGCGAGGGCACGAAGCAACAGGTCCAACAACCCACCGGCTTCTTTCTCATGGAGCTTGCAAAACCGTTAAATCAAATCCTCGAGGCCGGTTATGAAGTGACATTTGCGTCCCCCAAGGGAGCGAAACCCGTCCCCGACCCTGGAAGCGAGAGTCTAATGGCATTTGCGGGAAATTTCTACGAACGCCGGCGCGAGGAAGACCTAATTCAGCGAATGAAGCGCGAAAATGGATTTGACACTCCGCGGCCATTGAAGTCGATTAGCAATGATGAGCTGAATTCTTTCGCCGGCGTGTTTATTCCGGGCGGTCATGCACCCATTCGAGATTTGTTGAATGACCCAGAGCTTGGTCGCATATTGAAGCATTTCCATTCCAAGGGCAAACCTACGGCGGCCATATGCCACGGCCTGATTGCTCTTTTGAGTACAAAGAGTGTGGGCGATGAGTTTGCTTATAAGGGTTACAAGCTTACCAGTTTCAGTGATGCGGAGGAGAAAGCGGTGGAAACTATACTGCGAGGGGAGATAACCCCAAAGGTTGAGTCATCTTTGGCAAATGCCGGTGCGGTGATGGTCGAAGGAGCTAGGGAAAAAGTGGGATATATTACAATTGACAAGGAGGTGGTGAGTGGAGGTAATCCGTTGGCAGCTCACGATTTGGGACGCCAGTTTGTGAGCATGTTAGCTGGGACTGCTTGATAAATTGGTCTCCTGAATTATGTACTGCAAATAGATATAATTAGTACATTTAAACATTTTCCCAATTTAGATGCTCGTTTTTGACCACATTATGAATTCTTCAAACATATGCTCAATCAATACAATTAGGGTATTATGTCTTCACAAAGCATGGATTCCTCCACTATCCCACCTGCTCAGCCCCTCGGCTGTCATTCAAGCCTCAAAATTGATTCAATGGGCTAGTCCGGCCTCTCTCGTTTACAGCGCGCTATAAGATACATATAGATCTATAATATTATATCCACACGGGTTCTTTTTCTGGTTCGTTGACAATGACGGTAAAGAATGTTTATGAGACACGCCATTCGTTGCCATAATCAGGGGGTCACGGCAGTAGCCTCAGAGGCGTTCCTCTGATGTCCATTCACATGGCCTGTTCCATCAACAGTCCCAGTTCCAATGACACCTTCAGCAGGAGCACCGTTATCAAAAGATGAAAAAAATTCTTTTTCGGGAGCTTCAACACCGTCGGCGTCTTGACCGGGGTTGCAGGTCTCATAGCGCATTGCGTTCAGGAGGTAATAAAATCCGGACGCCAGGCCTGAGCCAAGTAGTGGACCGAGGAAGTAAATCCAGAAATAGTGTGGAAAGCTGTGGTTGACGACGGCCGGACCAAGAGAGCGGGCAAAGTTAAGAGAGCCACCGGTGTAGTAGATTCCTTGTGAGCAATGGTATCAGTACGGCGGTTCAACTGGCGACAAAGACAATGCTATAACGACATACCGCAGAGTTCGGTAAGGAAGAATGTCAAACCAATTCCCACTGGGGCAAGATAAGTAGACTTGTGCTTGACAACAGCGAGCATGATAATGACAAACACAAGCTGTGCAGTAAGGAACATCTCAATAAAGAGACCTTGAGCGGTGTTTGCGCCTCCACCGAGAGTAGTTGCAACGTTAAGAGGACCAGGGAAAAGAGCAGACACTACAGCTGCTGCGCAGATGCCTGCAATAATCTGGGCGACCACAATAAAAATGCTGCGCATTGCAGGGAGCCCTCCAACGAGGAACAGAGCCAAAGTGACCTATCATTCATGATTAGCGTATCTCGCAAAGGATTAAGCTCGTAGCTGTCAGCAGAACACCCACCGACGGATTGAAAAGTCCACCCGTCACTCGATAGAAAGCCCAAACATTAACGGTCAATGAGAACCCGAATGCCAGCGACGCATATAGCAGTGCAGACGGATTGGGATCGGAGCCAGGTGGTGGCATGGGAGTGTTAGAGATCTGAGTGCCGGCGAAAGACCAGAAGAGGAAGAGAAAAGTGCCAACAAACTCTCCAACTACTGCAACCATATTATTGCGAGCAGTCTCCGCCAGACCGAGCATTGGTAGCTGCACGGAACGGCGGTTTGTCGAGAGGCCCGATATGTCCTCATCTCCGTGAACAGACCGGCGTGATGGTACGCTGAGAATCCCCATTTTCTTTTGCTCTTCCCCCTGTCCCTTAGCCTGTTGGTACTTATTTTGTTTCGGTCTTGATTTCAAATTCTAAAATTTTCGAGAAACGAGAAAACCCAGTCGCAGAATAGCCCAGGGATGGGCACTCCTATGTCTTTAATTAATTCGTATCATGAATTATTGCTTGAGGGAAATGAGACATACGTCATGACTCTACTCGCCAATGGATACTACACTGTAACAGAACTGTATCAATCGTGAATGCAGGTGTACCTCCAGGTGCAACATCACATGGCTGCAAACCGAGGAACTGACTACTTTTGGCTATGGAACCATTGTCGCTGAAGTATAATTGACTGGATCCTCCGTTCCATAGTCAAATAACTTACCTTTATACTGGTAGACTGCGTAATTGAGGTAGGATGAAATGATCGTTAACACTGTACCTTAAGCAAAGTCGAATTATTCAAAATTTAGGGAACAAATATCTATCTACCTGAAGGTACTGCATTTATATACTATGTATACTATAAAATATGGGAAATTTGATATTCTTCGTACCCAAAACTCGTAGAATCGTCAAGTCGAATTACCCGATCCGGTAAGCCTCCTTCTTGCTAGCCCTAATGTAGTTCACCAGCGGCCATAACAGCAATCTCCATCAAATAGAAAATATTTTATTCGTTTTACCTAATGAACAGCATACTATAACTAGTTAATCTAGACTCATCTATTCATCTGAGACTCTCTGAATTGTGCCGTTTTAAAAAGTGATTGGTCTGGATTTTGTCTAGCCTTTTGGTTGTGTATGTCCGCAAACGGAATGTTTCACATCACCAGGAAAAATCGGGAAAGGTACCGAATAGCACCTTATACATACTTTTATCTGTGATTCCATCGATCTATATACAGGCCAGAGGGATAAGTGAGCGGGGCTAGTGGTGACGTCTATGAAAATGCGCCTCGAATAGTTGAATTCCCCGCATTTCCCCTTTATCTGCTGCGAACAGCCAAACATGGCTTATTCCTAGCTAGATGATCTCTTTTACCTGACAGAATATGCGGAATTTCTGTGTAGGTAAGCAGACCGCGCGAAGAAAGGTGGCGGGTCAAGTAATCTCTCTCAGTTGCTCGTCTATTCTGCTCTTAGTAATTTAAATTCAATTTTGAAATCGATCCATCGCACCACTGTGTTGAAAAGTTAAATTAATTTTCAACGAGGCGTGTAATATCTCTGAATCCTGATACAATAGCACAACTGCGTACTCCCATAACCAAACGGAGAGGTTTTTATGATATGATCCAACACAGTTGATAGGAAATAAATGTGAAGGGAGAAATCTTTCTCTTTCTTTAACATTAATAAACTAGATCATGACTCCGGACTCTCAGAGAGAAGGCGGAAAAAAATTCATCAGTCGGAAAAACGTCTCTTCGTATGAACGAAACCTAATAGTCTTTCCAAATCCACGCAATGAAAACATAATACAACGCTAGAGCCTGTGCGTATCTCTCGATCCATAATATGCTTGGGTATTATTACTTTTTTTAAACTTCTTACAAGGCCACAGCAGCAACGCCGACTAGACCCACGAAACCAGCAAGTCCCATACTCAATCCAGCAGTGGCAGCGGCAGCGGCACCGGTAGAGGCAGATGTTGAGGAAGAAGTAGTCGAAGATGACGATGAAGAGGTAGTTGAGGAAGAACTCGAAGAACCAGACGTCGAGCTGGCGGTGGTCTTAGTGCTAGTCAAAATGCTGGTTCCAGTAGCTGAACCAGCCGAATTGGTCAGCGTAGTAGTGGCAACTGCAGTCTCTGCAGCTCGCGCGCCGAAGGATGAAGCGGCGATTTGTTCGTTGATTGCAATATTAGAAGCATCGGCAGCAAACTGGGATTCCAATGAGGCCGAAGCACTGTTTGTCTCCGTCGCGGCTTTCCCAGCCCATGAGGTCGCTGCTGCAGATGCATCACTAGCCAGGCTGGAGGCCTCGCTGGACCATCTGCTATAGTCTGAGGCAGCAGCAGTGGACCAACGTGAGCCGACCGAGGAAGTGAACGAGTCCCAGTTGGAGGTGATGGATTGTCCCACGCTGCTCATGTCACCACCTAGTTGACCCGCAAGTGAGGTAAATTCGTTGCTAATATCGGTGCCAATAGCGGCAAAGTCACTGCCAATCTGGCCCCAGAAATTTTGTCGACGGTAATTGGGTGCTTCTGTGATTTCGGGGTGAGGGACAGCAGAGGCTGTGGCAATCAAGGCCGAAGCAAGGATGACGATTCTGTACTGCATGGCTGTGGTCTGTTGTGGGAAGTGAAGCAAAATGAAGGGACGAAGAGCTTGTTATTTTTGTGTAATCAGGGTAAAGGAGATTTTATTTGCCGATGAATGTTAGTACTGATTCTGAAAACATCGCGGCCAGACGAGGGCGAGGTGGTCCCTTATATATGTCTTATTTAAATCACGCTGTGAGGATACAATCAACGCCTGATCTTCATCATGCAGGGCTTTCTAGCGGGGCGAGCTCAGCCCCAACTTCCCAAAGGTTGCCCAAAGTGGTACTTCTAGTGACATAATACGCGTATTCGGTGCTTTGTGCTAGTTGAAACTGGAATTACCAAGGTTCAACATCGTACATGAGACACGTCGGTGACATCTAACTTGATCTAAGCCTCGCGGCCAGCGGCAAATCCGGCACGTAACTATGTAATCAGTATTGTCATGCTGGTAATTTACCGTCTCCATACGCGTACAGGAGCTGTACGGTATCCGCTGGCTCAAATATGATTTGCCCTACAAGCGGCCACTGCCGCCGTTTCAAAAATAGCTCGTACGGTACGACTCAGCCGCAGTTTCTCATTGGCCTATGAGCCAAATTGTGGCTGCCTAATGTGGCTGTATATTATCGCCTCTGCAAGAAATGACAATCCTCTTCATCATTTATCATGCACCTTCAGTGTTGTGATATCCAGGGCAAATCAGGTCGGCCGTTATTCTTCTGCCTGGAATTTTTGTCGAATTTTGCTCTGATTCTGCGGAGTAACACAGCCTGTTTACTCCGTATGTATCCTCCTAAATAAGCAGACTGATCCGATTGGTGGCTGTCAACACTCGAGCTTCTCTTTTCTTCCACGGCATATTAAAAGGCAAGGTTTTCTTGCGTGCATTCATTTCCAGTCCTTACTTTTTTCTCACTTCGTATAGTATACTGATTGGCCGGCCATATCATCAACTCCGTCGGTCTCAGACTGAACCTGAGTACGTGTGATCCACATTTCCGAGGCTTCCGCGGACTCGGCTCGGGTATTTGATGAATAAACAAATTCTAAATGTTGGGGATGGTTGGGATATGACGCCGTTCTATTAAATCGAGGGCGGAAAAAGCAAAGTAGCTGTCTTGAATATCTCTTTCAACGGAAACCGCTACTCCATGCTCCTCACGTGGAAACAGAGCAGGAGTTCACTGGACTGGCGAACATTTGAGATTTGCAGTCTTACTCTTTTCGTTTACAATCTGCTCGTTCGTTGTTTTCTAAAGTCGGAATGGGACCCAGTAAGTTGGTTGTTGATAGTTGAATTGGTGAACCTATAATGTCCATCTCAACATTCAACAGCAGTAAGACGGCTACCTTGATTTCTTTGGAATTAACGAACGACATATAGCACCATACGTATAAAAATAAAGGTTCTGCTCTCAGAATTTGAGTCTTTCTAAAAATGACTTTAGCAAGCCCCACACTTCGGATCCAGGAACGTTTTTGTCTGACCCAATTGATTACTGGTTCGTTCCTGGTTACCATACTTTTCAGTTGGTTCACTTAACGTTAAGCCTCTATATTGCTTACATATACAGCGAAAATGTGTTCACTGTTTAGTAGTTATTTACTATGAACAAAGCACCCTGCAGCGGGAAAAGCGGCGGTCTTTCCATGTTCATATCAACCTTTGGAGTATTCTCTTTGTGGCATCATTCTTTAATATGCCTCCAAAAATAAACACGAGCATTTTAGCTCATCATGTCAGCATGAGAAATGAGCTGTACTTAGGCACTTAAATTCGTATGCTCTTCTCTTTCTTCTCGAATTCGTTCACTCTCTGCTACCATGTTGTGCAAAATATTCACTCCATAAACAGCAATGATGTTGTGGACGCCGGTGATCTTCTTGACGGCTGCATACGCTCAATTGACACTGGCCTTGCCTCCATTGGGATTAACAAGTGCCAGAAGCAGGCATAACCATAATACTCTCTGGGTAAATGATTCAAGCCCCCTTCCATCTGCAACCATCTCGGTCACTGTCACTTCGACTTTGTACGTCAGCGTTGGTGAGGCAAAGGTACCAGCGACGGCAACACCGGACTTATGTAGTGTTGCGAAATCGACGGTCGTTGCGTATGCTACCGCAACAGTTACAGGCAGTCGAACGGTTACTCACACGTCGCTAATTACGGCAGCAGCGACCCAAGTGAACACTGCCGTGCCCTCTTCGGCCGTGGACGACTTCGCTTTATTTGTGTTGGATTTCGATATCATAGAAACAGAGAAGCTTGAGACAGGGCCAACGACGAGGCAGGGTAAGAGACTACGCCCCGTCAATCGCTCTGTCAAACGCGATAGTGCTGCTTCTCTGGGACTGGGTGCGGCTCCAACAGCGTTGCCGGCAGCCAGCAGGAAGCTGTCGCAATTGTCGAGTAATATCAAACTGTCCAGTCGCCGAGAGAGTGCATACTTGCCCGAGAATCGACGTCTATCATCATCATCTACTTTTACAAAGCCCACTTCATCATCAGCAAGGCATGTAACCACCATTGGGAAACTTGTTTCTGTGAGTATATATATAACTTCAAAGTTCCATTTACCTAACCACTCTAACAATAATCTACAAGAATATCTGCTCCCAGTCTCCCTTCACCACAACTGAAACGTCGACTGTATTCCACACGGTAGAGCCAACTGCCGTCGTTACTCACACGCTACCGAAGACGATTACGTGGGATGTTGTGGACACTGTCAATATCTAGGTAGGCAAACAGTGACTTTTGCCTAGTTGGGTACTAGTTGAATTGTATAATGCAGTGAAATATTGTATAGGGATACTTCTCCTTTTACTCTTCAATGGAATCGATAGGTTGAATTCCATTTGTTGTTAATTTTTCGTCAAAACTTTCATCATTTGACAGTACGACAGATTACAAATTCTTTAAAAGGATGCTCTATATCATCTTGCTGCGGATTAGTCAGTCCCTTAGGCCAAGCAAATGAAGCCGAAATATCAACTCTCGTGAACCATCGAAGCCGTGCAGTTTAAACTCCTAGCCTATTCCTGTTCAGTCAAATTGAGCTTACAACTGATGCCATTCAGTCCTCCCGTACACTGTCTTTGTGGCTGTGAGGACTGATGCACGTAACTACGGCATGGTAGGTAATATCGCAAGCAAAGGACGCTGTTTGAGTGAGACAGGTAGGCTTTGAATGACGTCTGGTTGATTTGGCATGTGCTTATGGACTAACAGTCGCGCTCGTACATGGTCTTTCCCGAGTCATTTCTGAAGAAAACGCTCGTTTCATCGAGAATTTAGAACACCGGTTGTTGCTGCCATTGGTCTAGCCATGTCACCAGTGATTTTCCTTTCCTTTTTAATATGAACGTGTGGTATAAAATTGAATGATCTTTCAACCCCACACAAGTGTCTCCATATGTAAACCAATTCAATTGAACGCTCAGACATCTCACATCTCAAACTCTGCGCAGTGTCCTCGTTTTCGTTGAATTTCCGAGGCAAGAACTGGACAAGTTGTCGGAATATCGACGACTGCTCGTATCAGAAAATACTTAGCTATTGTCGGCTGATCGCTGCCATAGCCCATGGCCAATGCCCAATGCCTACCCACTCAGGCTGGGCCCAGCTGTTCTTGTGGTGATTCGCCGTCAGCTCCCCGCATAGGGGTCGATTCAGTCCACAACCGGTCTTATCTTCCAATAATGCGAGCCCTCTTAGTACTTATTTCTGTTCATTTTGATCTCCGCACGCCCGTCTGGATCCTTCCTGACTCAACTAAGACGGCAGACATTCTCTATCTGTCCAGAGATAAGCCGCCGACAAGCCATCCATCTCCTCATTCATACACTCTAAGCCTTGCCGTTGTCTTCAACAGGGCCATGTTCAAGATGTCCTTGTAATATCCCGGGCCTTGTATGGACTCTATAGAAACCTGTCTGTCCTGCATGCTTCACACGTTTGGAACGCGATTTGCCAGCAATCACAAAGCTAAGACGGAGCGCCGTTGGTTCACTCCACTTGTGGCTGTTCTTATCTACGTATCTAACTATACATACCGTCATTAATTCTATTTCACCACCAACGCATCGTTCTTTTCCCCCTCATCTTTTGCTTATCTCGCCTTGGTTACCTAGGGATGTTCCATAACATTCAGTTTTCCCTGAGCCAAATGTGCCGTATCTTTGTTCGGTTATGGATACAATAAAAATACCCTCGCCTTCCGCCATTCTAGATTCCCCAGCTCCACAGTCTCTACCAAAGCAGCCTGTGCCCAAATCTCGACAAAATGCAACGAGTCCGAAAAAGAAGACTCATTCCATTACAATTCCTGAGAATGGAAACCTGCGACCCAAACAATCCAAAAGTCGGAACGGTTAGTTTTAGCTTCAAAAGTTGTTCTCTTGCCGTGAGATCAAAACTGATCGGCATAGGCTGCCTCACTTGCAAAGCAAAACGTCTGAAGTGCGACGAAACAAAGCCAAGGTAAGAAAAATTAGGAGGATTCCTTTTCTTCGAGGTAGCATCTTGCTAAGCCTTTTTGTCGTCTTTTTCATATAGCTGCCAGCAATGTCACAAACGCAAGGTGACATGTGGAGGCTACAAAAAAGATTTCAAATGGCGTCCCTTCGAGGAAACGCCAACTATCACCAAGACGGCCCCAAAGAAGAAAGGTATGATAATCGTCCAATGGATTCTCATGTCTCTTTGGCTAATTACAAGTATTAGCATCACCTCCACCAAGAACGGATTGCGGAGGAGCTACATCTCAGCCAAACAAAACGGCTAGGAGGAGCTCAGCATCCTCAGGACATATCTTGGGCTTAAATGAACAGAAGAACCTCATTTCACCAATTAGTAGCTCGCTGCCCGATGAACTATCACTGCCAGACACTTCTATGTTCGCCGACGCAACATCGTTCCTCGGTCATCCACATATGTTTGGCTTGGTTAGCCCGGATCTGGAAGATTCTAATGCGCCAACAGCTTTAGATACCTCCACGTCAGAATTGACGGGGTTTCTCTTTTCAAACACAGACATGGAATCAATGTCTCATTCCTTGCCTACCGACCTAGGCCAAGCGGCAATCAGCATGCCGAGCACTCAGCCAAGCTTCATATCGATGTTGGAAGAGGACGCTGATGATGTGGAGAACATAATCAGGCAATCAGAACCAGGTTTCCAGCTATGGCCTGTGAAGGAGAGTCCTCCACCTACCACTCAAAGTGATTTGTTACCCAATATATCTATGACGAACATGCTACTACATGAGCCTGAGCCAACTGTCGGCAGCGAAGAGTCACTGATTGTTCGATTCGATCGGCTTACTTGCGGTATTCTCTCGGTCAAGGATGGGATAACGGAGAACCCATGGCGAACTCATATTTGGCCCATGGCCAGAGAATCACCTGCTTTGTATCACGCCATTATTTCAATGGCTGCATTTCATTCCTCCAACGACAATCCGTCTCTGCGAGTCTTCGGTATGGAGCACATGCGTCAAAGTATCAACTTCATGGTCCAAGGAATGGAACAAATGGAAACAGACGCGGCCTTGGCTACGACTTTATCGTTGGCCTTTGCTGAAACGTGGGATCAGCATACTTCTACGGGTATTCAGCACCTCAAAGGGGCTAGGGCTCTCATGCGTCAGACGCTGAAAAATAGAATTCGACGCCAGACGGGTTCTGGAGAACTGGAAAGAGTTCGCTTCTTATACAATACTTGGCTTTATATGGACGTAATAGCCCGGATTACATCCATGGACGAGGCCGATACAGAGGAACTGGCGGATTCGCACTTGGTAATGCCACAAGATGGAGTTCACGACGTTGATCCGTTGCTCGGTTGTGCAGCCACTCTGTTTCCGCTCATCGGCCATGTAGCTAGCCTTGTCCAACGGATACGAAAAAGTGACCGAAACTCATTTTCCCTAATTTCTCAAGCACGCGAGCTGAAAAATGCGATTGACCGTTGGGTCCTCCCTAACCATTTCAACCCACCGGAAGATCCGCAATCGGAGCTTCAAGACAGTATCCAGACTGCCTACGCATATCGATGGGCAGTTCTTTTGTACCTTCACCAGGCTGTTCCAGAAATTCCTTCGCCATCATCTTCAGTTCTCGCAAATAACACCTTGAAGCTGTTGGCAACGGTTCCACTTTCTTCGAGGACCAACATTCTACACATCTTCCCTTTATTTGTCGCCAGCTGCGAGTTTGAGGATGAGGAAGACCGCGAGTGGATCTTACAGCGCTGGGTTGCAATGCAGAACCGGCTGAGAATAGGCAATATCGACCGCTGTGTAGAAGTCATTCACGAAGTCTGGAGACGTAGGGATGCAGCAAAGGTCGATAGATTGCGACTGCGATCACATCCATGTTCTGAAAGTCGCAAGGGATCTATTGCTTTACCCACAGATCACCCATCGAAATTAGGTAGTATTTACGGGACTTCGATTGACAATAACCAGACGCCGGGTGGTCCATACTCTATGAGTCCTACGAACACAAGAAACGGGTCCATGGTTCCAATTGTAGAAGAGCTAGACTTTGAACAAACGGTACGAGGCAGTCATCATTGGGTCGGAGTAATGAAAGATTGGGGATGGGAAGGTAAGAAAAAGGACGAAGACCATTTTGTCACACAAAACTTGTCAATTCGCAAACACTAACGCAGAGCTTCATAGTTCTTCTGGGCTGATGAGAGGGCTTTCCATTGCATCCGTCGGTAATTCTCACTTCTTCCAGTCACCCTCCTCTCTTGGTTGTTCATACTTCCTGTCTCGGAGTCGGTTCTGCTTAGTTCCATCTGGTGTTCTCCCTTAGGACTAGCTGTTGCTATTTCGAGATTGGATTTCTGATCAAGAAATGAGCGAAGCGAATTGATATAGTTTTCGAGTTCGCTTGTCATGGTGACTGTCGGCATTTTTTATCTCTTTCTCTAATGGAGTTGTCGCTATCGCAATAATCTTAAATTTGGGTCACTGCTCCGCTGGGAATGGTATTCTTTTGAATTTGTTGCTTTCGGATATTTCTTTTCTTTTGGTTTGAGCGATCTCGTTATATTACGAATGTCATGCAACGAAAGAGCGGATATTTAAGATTTGTATGCAATTAGCAAGGCGTTTTGAATTTCGTTCCCTTCTTTTTGTGTCTCTCTCTTTTGATCTCTTTATTGCCTCAACTTGGTCCAGCCCTTTTGTTTACTTCTGTTCTCTTTTTGCGCGTTGGGAAGAGGCGGGCAAGCCTACTAGAATTGATCTGACAGATGGTAATCGCGTTGGGCTTGTTGATTGTTGATCTATGCTGACTTCTGTGGACCGGAACAGACTGGACTGGTCACAGAACTGACGATGAATAATGAGTGATTTTACTTGTCGAGTTTGCAACGTTCTCAATTTTCGGCTCTCTCTCTCTCTCTCTGCTTTTATGTGGAACACATTCCTCGGTCTTCTATGACTCAAATAAATGGTGTCGTCGAGGTGATTCCGGTGCCGCCTTGGAAGTTCCTTGGTCGTTCAGCTATTGCTCTAATGGTGGTTCTCTGCATTGGGTTTGTGTTTCCTTTCTCCTTGATTCTGTTGATGGCGGTTTTGAGAAATTGAAATTGAAAACCAAGATTGTCTCTGAGATTAGGAAATATAAGATTCTTCGGGTTCTTTGTTGATGCGAAAAGTAACGAAAAAGGATGAAAAGGTAGGTACCTGTTCGTAAATAACTTATTGGCCTTGGCCGTTGAAGGGAAGGTCAGCAAAGATGCCCAAAAGGAAAGTGAAGGCTAGAAAATGCAAAAACATTACGGATGGGTACCTAGGTAATGAATACCTATATAGGTGCGTGGATTCAAACAGAAATGGAAAGACTTCCAGGGAAGGTGAGATTATGAATACATAATTTGATTTGAAGAGAGAAATTTAAGTGCTTTAGTAGTTAAAAGGAAATAGATTTAAAGAGTTTCTTTGGCACTACCTAAGTTCTCACCAATCACCTTCATATTTCATGACGCTATCCACACATGCACTCCCAGGAAACACCTGCTCTCTCTGAACCTTTAGCCGCGCTAAACGGAAAATTAAAATAGACATACTACTTAGTTCTATTAACGGCATAGCGTAGTATTTTGAAGAGGCACTTGTTTGAGCTTAGGTTGCCTAGCTTGTGCGTAGTTGGCTATCATGAAGCAGGTTGGGATTTAGTTACCTAGCTTATAATCCGCCTACCTAAGGTAAGAAAGAGACACGCACCCTAAATGAGGGGTAGACAGATAGGTTGTACCTGGACGAAGTCGAAGAAGATTGACTAACTTATTTGATCTAGTGAGGGGAAAGGAATACAAATGTAGATACAGAGCGAGGTAACTAGTAGTACCATGGAATACAGTGCGATATTAGGTAAAAAGCTTATTCCGCCATTCGTTTGCCTGGATATTTAGAGTCGTCAATTTATTATGGAATCCTTCTCATGAAGTATAACTGAGCTCTCATTGAGTGATAAAACGCATACCACTATACCAAAAAGGGTTTTCTCAGTGGTTTTCTTGGTATTTGCGTAATCTGGCCTCAGGCCCCCACTTTTCGTTCTAACATTGAGGGCATCAACTTGGAGTGCAAGTTACTTACAAACCACGGACACGGAAAACTGCGTGAGATCTTGTTGAGAAGTTACATATACAGCTTAAATACCACAAGCAACAGGAATCGCGTTATCCCTTTACTCATTAGCACGTAGTTATGTACGGTGGTGTATGCAAAAACCGACAGGAGGAATTAGTTAGGGCAACGGCAAGCCACTAAACCTCATCGGGACACGGTTCGCCGCGAGGTTGATTTCCAAAATAGGAAAAAATATCCTACACTCTACATATTTGTTTTTAGGGATCTTTGATTTGAGGGTGCGAGCTTATATAATTTGTTACTCATAGAGTTAACTTTTACTGCTCAAGCTTCAGTCAGGAACCAACGCCGTGTCAGTAGAGGCCATGTTTGTTAAAAGCGTTCGCAGGGGGCATATTGAAAGTACCTAGGTATCTTCCAGTTACTATATAATTATAGAGGTGAATATTTGGTTTGCTCTCAGATGGGACAGTAAAGCGGTCAAATATCAGCATTGGGCCATAAATAACTGCACAATCCTGATAGTTCTCCTCATAGATTCACGCCTCCGCATTGCCCATATGGGCAAGTAGTGTAGGTACGGAATTGGAGTAGATCAATACAGGCCAATTGCTGTATATTTCTTATCTATCATTGTAAATCAAGCTATTGGCTCATTCTACAGATGCGATAAAGATTTGCTTACGCTTGAATTAAATGGATCTTCTCCTGTACATACGCGCGGGATTCCATACCCTCTTACAAGTAGATGTACATTCAATTGGCTACCTACCTAGGTAGGCAAGTAACTAGGCTGGCTCATATATAAAGCGGATCAGGTTCTTTCTAGAAAAAATTAATTCATGACTTTTACTCTTTGCATCTATTTTCACCTAGGGATTTGTCCTGTATATATCAGTCCCCCAATTCACAGGTTATGGGTGGCATTTTGAGTCGCGTATCCAACATCAACCCCAAGTCTACCACCACAAGTACAACAGAAGCCAAGATGGGGCCCATTGCGATGAGTTACTTTGCACAGGCTCAGAGCACTTTCAAGCCGCCACTGATTGCGAATGATAATGCATTTTTGGGTGATATTACTACCAGGTACGAACATTTACGCCCTATGCTCTTCCATGTGCGGGGGAGTACTACGTCTACTTGTTTCCAAATCGAACACAAAAAGGATTGTTCCGAATACATATGAGCTAACTCAGCCAAGCGAACACAACGACTCCGAAAAGCCCGTCTCATGCGGCTTCTACCGCCTTGAGAAAGGCACCCCCCTCGTCTACGAGTACACCTACCACGAAATGAAGATTATCCTTGAAGGTGAATTCGAGATCGCGGATGAGACGGGCCAGAAAGTAACCGCTAAGCCTGGTGATGTCTTTTACTTTCCCAAGGGCTCGAAGATCACTTTCACGACGCCGTCTTACGGCTTGGCTTTCTACGTATGTCCTGCCATTACTGGGTATAATGAATTAGAATTAAACTGGTGCTGACTGTTTTTCCTTCCATAGACCGGCCAGCGTAAGGAAGGAGCTGCTTGAGTTTGGGATTTGACGTTGATAATCAACTACCTAGGTAGGTATACATATTGCATAGTTAGCCAAGACTAGTTAGTTAATTATGTCTGTACCTGTCCAGTGTCTGTCTATCTAGGTAGGAGTCCAGAAAGATGTTTAAATTACCTGTCACTTTCATACCTAGGTCGGCTTAAAGGAACGCTCAAAGCATGTATGCTATAGTAATTCATTCCTTTTCATTCTTCAGATCCAGTTATTGTGTGAAGAAGCTTGGTTCTTTGTTTGGGTATTTATTTATTGTTAACGTTGGGACAATGCATGGACGTTAGTTTCCGCGTGTGGATAATATGACGATCTCGGCAATTTAAAGCGATCGCAGCCTGCTCGTCATAGCAGCACAGAGAATCAATCGATACGTCGATTAAATACTAAATAGATTAAAATGTGGCCCAGCAAGGGGCGCTGAGCATCCACAAGGCTGGAAGGCTGGCTGGCTGAAGAAGGCCTGAAAACTCAGGTTTCTGGGGCAACCAGCTGATCTGTGGGCGGCGGGCGCCTCAGGCACTCCGCTCCGTCGGGCTTGCCGCTGGAGCAGCTTCCCTCTGTGACTTCACTGTGCTACTTAACTTCACCACTTCTTACTCCCTACCTACTTCTTCTTTCTCTTCTTCTTCTTCTTCCTTCAACTATTTCCTCTCGTTTCTGAGCTCACTGCCTGTGCATTCTCCAATTCCACCAGTGTTGGCTGCCGTTTTGTCTAGACTCTGTCTGTCTATCGCGTAACTCTTCATCAAAACAGCATATGCTCCTCGCCCCGCCATTCGACCAAACCGCTCTCCCACCGCCGCCCTGTTGCGCGGCCAAAGCAATCAACAACCCACAACACACCATAGCTGTGCCGGTAACTGCGATTCAATTCCATCATGGCTGCTGGCAGCGAATTCATCACAGAATCTCCTCCAAAGTTGGGCGCCCTCCAACTGCCCAATCCGCCGCCGCTTCTTCATACGCGCGCCAGCCAGGAGAACTACGACCGTCCCTCCACGCCCACGCATACTTCCAATGAGTTTACGAGCCCAATGCAGACCCCCATTGGCAGCCCTAGCAAGAACAAACTGCCGCCCGGGGCCCTGAATCTGCCTGGTGTCTTTGACAAAGCGATGAAACTGGCCCCTTCTTCCCCCACCAAGTCGGGATTTGGAGCGCCAGGCTCTCCTGGCAAGGGGCTCTCGGTCTTAGAAGATTTCAATGCAAGTGTTTTTCATCAGGATGTCTATTCCACTGCCCCTGGTAGCCCGACGCGACGATCGAACAAGGAAAATAACCCGCCAAATATTCCGCGCCTAGGCAAAGAGCTGGGGTTGAATGCCAATTCCGCTGCTGTGTCTCGACTTGAGCAATACCAACAACGAGATATGGAAAGTGTGCGAAGGGCTCAGAATCAGACGCTACGTGGATTGACTCCGGAAGAGCTTGAAAAGCTTCAGACGCCCAAGGTCAAGCGACTGGCTAACGTGACGCAATTATGTAAGTTGGCCATGGCCAATGATATTATTGTTGACCCTTAGAGAGAATTGCCTTCTCATGTTGATATAGACTTCCTTGATCACTACTTTGACATACTCAGCTATGTGCACCACCGCCAAACTCGGTATAATGCATTCAAGGCAGCGCATCCCGCGCCTCCACATACGCCTGTTGAAGAATACGAGTCCGAACTTCAGAGATATCTTGGTCGTGAGCGTGCCAACCTTCGCAGGCGGCGAACTCGCCTGCGCCAAGGTGACTTTCACATTCTCACTCAAGTCGGCCAAGGCGGGTATGGACAAGTCTATCTAGCACAGAAGAAAGATACGCGCGAAGTTTGTGCATTAAAAGTCATGAGCAAAAAGCTGCTTTTTAAACTGGATGAGGTTCGCCATATCTTGACCGAGCGCGACATTTTGACTGCTGCCAAGAGTGAATGGCTAGTCAAGCTCTTGTATGCCTTTCAAGACGAGCAGCAGATCTATCTGGCGATGGAGTATGTCCCGGGGGGTGACTTCAGAACACTACTTAATAACACTGGTGTCCTACATAATCGCCACGCACGCTTCTATATTGCTGAGATGTTCAGTTGCGTCGATGCCCTGCACAATCTTGGATACATCCACCGAGATCTAAAGCCAGAGAATTTCTTGATCGATAGCACTGGGCACGTCAAGTTGACAGATTTTGGCTTGGCTGCAGGCATGCTTAATCCAGTGAAGATAGAGTCGATGCGCATTAAGCTGGAAGAAGTAGGCAACACGCCTGTTCCGTTTGGACGACCGATCGAACAGCGTACTGCAGCCGAACGACGCGAAGGCTACCGGTCTCTGAGAGAACGCGACGTCAATTATGCCAACTCCATAGTAGGGTCTCCTGACTACATGGCACCAGAAGTCTTGAAAGGCCAGGATTATGACTTTACTGTGGACTACTGGAGTCTAGGCTGCATGCTGTTCGAAGCTCTCGCCGGGTACCCACCTTTTGCGGGTTCCACTGTCGATGAGACCTGGCAGAACTTGAAGCGTTGGCAAAAGGTGCTCCGGAAGCCACAATATGAGGACCCTAACTATTTCCTGTCTCGCCGAACCTGGGATTTGATTACACGCCTTGTCGCATCCAAAGAGACGCGATTCAAAAACATCCAACAAATTCACGATCATGAATACTTTGCCGAAGTAGACTTCAGTAAATTACGAGAGCGGATGGCGCCGTTTGTTCCGGAGCTGGACTCTGAGACCGACGCTGGTTATTTTGATGACTTCACCAACGAAGCAGACATGGCGAAATATAAAGAGGTGCACGACAAGCAACGGCAGTTAGAAGAAATGGCCGACAGAGAGGACCAGATGGGCAAGGGATTATTCGTTGGGTTTACTTTTAGGTATGTTCATCCTGATATGTGCTACGTATTTCGGTAGATTGGCTACTAACCCGAGCAGACATCGTAAACCAGCTGTGGAAGATGGCAAAGGCAGTCCCCGAAAATCCATTCTCACGGATGGAACATTTGGCACGATTTTCTAAGTATTTTGTTTTTCCCTGCTTTTATTTTCTTTGACTTTACATACGGAGCGGGCTCGATGTAACCTAGTCGTTATGAAGCGATTTTTAATTACTCGATGTTTATTGTGCTATGAGTATATCTTACACTACGACTTTTTCTTTTTTTTTTTGCCCAAGTCATGGCATGCATACACTAATAAGAACGTATCGTCGATACTGACCCATACATGTTCTCGGATTATTGGTTCAAGGCTTTGTTCTCCCTGTCTTTCTTTCTGCGAAGCATTGTCAAAGGTCTTTTTCCTCTGTTACGTTTTTAAAGGAATTCATGTACTTTTCAGTATGTATGTGTGCATTCATGCATGTATGAGTATGAACCTTTAGAAATTGATTTATCAATGTTTACTCCATATTGTCAGTTTCTATTCAACCCATCTAAACAGCCGAGTAGCTAGAATCACATCTCAGGCACAGGCATCGTAGCATAGTAAGCCATAGCCTTCTGGTTCGCCTCCTTTGTCAGGGGCTTCCCTTCCTCGCTCAATTCAGACAACAACTTGAAATAATTAACATAAAATGCGGTCGTAAAAGTGTTGAAAAAATGGGCCTCAGTATCCGTCGGATTAGAGAACGTATGCGGGCTTCGAGTCGGCACAACCACATAATCACCAGCTTGTGCATCTATGACTTCTGCTGGTTTTTGTTTCCCGTCTTTCTTCACGGATGCTCGTATATGGAAGCGTACTGTACCCTTGGTGATTAGGAAAGTTTCGTCGTGCATTTCGTGCCAGTGCGGTGGAGGGCCGCGTGTGTTTGGGGGAATGATGAGTTCGGCGCTTCTGAGGCGCATGTCTGGAAGAGGACTCTGACGGTCAGTTCCTGCTCGACGTGCTCGGGCCATGCCAATGTACAGGGATTAGTTAATACCAGTGTTTGATCCATCTTCCATTACGCGCAGTGTCATGGTTCCTAGGGTGAGAATATCTCCTGCTTTGGCAGGCACGAAGCTCACAGGACGGTCTGGGATTTCCATTCTGATGGTTTCCTTGACTATTTTCAAACTCTGCTGGAGAGTTTTCTTTAAAGGGGAGTAAGGAAAGTTGCTGGTGCACATCTAAACCCGATATCCCTGCCCTTATATGGCTATACATCTATTCCTCGGTCTCAGTTCAGCTCCGAGACAGCTAATAATTAAGTCCACGTGAGACATATGAATGAATCTATCGACTAATGACTACCTAGGTAGTAGTAGGTACATTTGTATTCAAAGCACTAGACCAAAAGAATTAATGCATTGACTAATTTTGTGCATGGAAGTGTCGCATCGGATGTAAGGGTTACTAGGGTGCTAAAGGTACCTCCGTCAGAATCGGAATTGGGTAGATCTGTGTATTTACATCTATGCTATGTTACAGGATTCTGAAATGTGATGGGAAAAGCTTGAAGAGCAATTCTGGTTTGCAGTTAATTGCAGTGGCGAGTTCTCGGGTCTGCACATAATCATTGATCAAGGCCAATACAAGTGCTGATGGGCAGAAGATACATGGCTTCTCATATCGAGTCATCCTCCTTTCTCAATAATCGTAATATCTCGGACTTATTTTCGCCAACCACAGCTCGGCCATTATTCCAATCAACAACCTATAAAAAAATCAGCCGGTTAACCACATATCCAACCTTTATATCCATAGGCAGAAAAAAAAATGGGGGTCAACATACAACTGGCCTCACAAACCCACTCTCGCTCAACTTCTTCAACGCATCCTCCTTACTCACCGCCCCTTCCACCACAGCCGAAGCCCGAACCCCCTTGTTACCCAGGTAATCAATAATAGTGCTCAACTGATCCGGCGTAGGCAATGACTCTGTAATTTCGATTTCAAAATCGTCGCGCAGCGGGATTTGTTTTTTGCCAGGCGTTGTTGTGCTTGCCGATGGAGAAGAAACGTCGCTGGCTTGGTCTAGTGTGGCATTTGCGACCTCGGAGGCATGTGCTGATGCGGTGCGGAGGAGGTTGAGGACTCGTGTTGAGCTTGGGACGGTGGGTTTGTGGAAGAGAGTTATTATGTCGAGTGTTTTGTGCTGGGTTTTTTGGTTCTGTGTTAGCATGATGCCGCATAAGAGAAATAGGATCGGGGCAACCAGCTGCTCTTTGGATCATTGGCTTCTTTCTCTAGGTCTAAGGATGGAACGTACGATTCGGAACATTTTGTTTGCTTTCTTCGTCTTTGGTCTTCTTTTCCGAGAAAATCAATTGATGGTGAGTCCAAGTTGGTTGCTTGAGGGATGGATAAAAATGAGTACGTCATAGCTAGCGGAGCCGAGTACATAGCGCCAGTGCATCACGTGACCACGGATGGCCAAAAGAGGAAAGCTTCAACATGATTCGGCCAACTCGGTGCCAGTGTCAGGCAGATGGGAGATATGCATTGCATATACGAGCACGGCAGTCTAAATAGTGTCAGTCCTATCTACCCTTTACATAAGAATTCCCGCACAGTTCGTCTCCATCGTATTCAGATGTAACTAAGTAGGAAATCGGCCTATACTGTAAACGGTTACAGATTTCATTCCCTGAGAGAAGGATCTGATCCAATTCGATTTGGAAGTAGATTCCGTTCACGAGGAACTACATACATAGACTTGAATAAATCTGACTGGATAACTATATTTTGCGATTTGGTAGAACATTGATCGCTCAAAGGAAACCGCGTCTCATTTTTCAGGGACAGACTGGAATTCAACGTTCATCACGCTCGTAACTTGGATGTCTGGAGGACTAAGATCGAGTGCCTCAGAAAGCTCATGGGGATTGCTAGGACCCCCGCCACCGAACAGACCTCCCCCATTTGCGTTTCCAAAGCCAACGGTGGCACCAAAAAGAGATCTTTTGGCCGGTGGATGTTGCGTAACAGCGCTTTGTCCCTCGTCAATGATTTCCACGGGATAGACTTTCCTTCCAATTTCTCCGGCAATGTCGTTGGCTTTATTAACCGCGTCGCGAATAGCCTCTCTGCGCATTTGAGAGCGCAGGGCTTTCTGACTTTCCTCACTCAAACTCCAGTCAATGGAACTAATCTCGACATCGAGGTAGGTCACAAGCTGGCCAACCACCTGGCTAAGCTGGGTAATATCGCGGAATACGATACTCAGGGACATGGAGGCTTCATAGACCTTGGGCAGTGGCTTGTTATCTTTATCGTGCGGCGTATGGTTCCTCGTGCGAAGAAAGGTAGAGGCAATTTTCGCGTCAGTGTCATCGTCGGTCTTTGGAGACAGTCTCTTGAAGAGCCCACGGAGTTCGTTAGTCCTCAAGATGACCTCCTTAGACGCTGTCTCTAATTCAGCGCCCTCTGATTCTATAATGATCCGAAGAATACATTGGTCAGCAAGGCGGGTGGTGGTCGACTCCCCGTTTACTCTGATCTTGAGGTCCATGATGTCGAAATATTTTCAGGCTTGATAAACGGACTTTCTTCCTAGTTCTCAGAACCCTTAAATTTTACTCGGGCCAGCAGGCAGTGGACACCAAGCAATGCCTTGTAGGACAACTCTGGTTGCGGCTGACAAGCGACGATGACTCATCTGTCATTTCAACTGGAGTTAGTGTAAAACAGGGTTAGCGCATTCTGGAATCATTTTCTCTTCAAGAATGAAATCAGAAGAGAGCGGTAAAACTGAATATCTGCTTCCGTGAGTTGTTTGTTGGAATACTAAGGAAGGTCTATTCTGTGGTCCTATATTATTAGATTTGGACCCGAATGGCACACCATCCAGTATGTATGTATCAGACTTGATGGACTGGGCTATGGTAGGCAACGAAGGCCAGCTGATTTAGAACATACAATGCAAGCTTCTGATAACCGTCTGCTTCGTTGTTATTCCCGAATGTAGACAATTGCTACAGCCTGAAAGATAGCAAGTTGTCACTCTGTCGGCCACTGAACTGGCGCATGTCAAGGGTGAGCAATTTGAAGTGCTTCCTAAGTGAGCAGCATGTTATGACGGTCAATAATTTCGACCTCCTGTATTTGAAAGGACTAATCTTAACCTCGAATCAGGATAAGACTATGTAGGTCACCTTAGCTACCATTCATAACAGGGAAACTAATTTCATTTCAATATTAGCTGTGCAGTGTTAGGGTTAAATATGCTCTATCATATGTACGTTTTGTCTGGTGTGGCCCACATTCTCGCTAGATACACCCACGATCCTTGAACCTCGATATCTTCTATACTTAACGATCCGCATACATCTAAAGAATCGATTCCGTAGAGGAACCGCCGATCTACCTAGGTAGTGTGAGATCCGGAGTTTTGAAATGCCAACAATGGCCGGTTCCGTGGTTGAAGGAGTCAGTATATCGTACTATTCAACACTCTTCCAGAGCATTTCCAGCTGCACAGAACTTGTAGATTGTAGGCCATTCCACAAGTTCATGCTGAGCGCCTCGCGGGACTGCAGAGCGCCTTGAGCTCCAGCAAATGTCTCGTAGCCGTACCCAATCTGTCCGTTCCCGTAATGACCGTTCATGCCTTCAGCCGCAGCTACTGTGTTCGAAGCGGTATTTATAGTGGACGCCATGAACAAGGACTGCTGCTGCATTACATTCATCTGCGTGTTGTGCAGATTTTGCTGAATTTGAGGATAGGTTTGCTTCCAAACTTCAAGGCGCTTCTCCATAAACTTCACAAATCCGGCCAAGTCATTTTCTGCGCAGGCGATTCTCCAAAGCTCACGCACCCGGGGGGAATAGAAATCGCATTTCAGGGGCGATGAGATTTTTATCTCTGGAGAGAAGCAGCTAGACAGACGAGTGCTTCCAATATCGGCCTCGATCCAGCACGACTGACAGCATGAGAACATGAAGTGTGAGTACCAGCGTCTTTCAGATACGGGATGTTGTCTTGGACATGCTGGCACAATACTTAGCCTGCGTGCAAAGTCGTTAAAGATAGAGACATCGTTTCTGTCAATTGCCTGCTCAAGCTTTCTGTACATAGATAAAGCATGTGCTGTTCCTATGTTCATATTGCAAAGACGAGTTTGGTAGGGAATCTGAGATGGCATTGGAGCAAGGAAATGGCCAGCATTGCGTGCTTGAAAGACACAAGCGTAACAAGACTGGCAAACATTGAACTGATCGGCAGTTGGAAGTAGAGAATACCATGTACCATTTTGGACACCATCCTTGTTGCATCTCGGATTGCGCACGAAGGCGTGGGCCGCCTGCTGGAAGACGGCCCAGTTCTTCCTGCGAAATGCTTCATCTAGAGCCAAGGACAGGGGGATGTTGCTACGAACAAAACATACGACCTTGCTATTTTGGGGCAATTGATGAGGAGACGAGTCAAAGTGCTGTGCCGCCACGGAGTTGAAGATTGTATCGTAGTAACATGCTTCGCAAACAAGAAGCGATCCAAGTTCCGGGTCCCGCGGTCTATACCAGTTGCGAGAGGTGCCGTCAACCTCACTCAAGTAATTGCATCTTGGGAGACGCCGGCGGTAGAGCACCCAAGACATGATCTGGTTCCAATCACCGCCACCTCCAGCTAACATCTTGTGGCAGAACGGCCATGCCATGTCGCACTCAAAAAGTTGGCCATGAGGTTGATGGATGGGCGTTTTGGTAAAGTATGAGGAGTAGGCAGATGGCACTACGTAGTCCTCGTAGCATGCACCGCAAGATCCCCATTTGCCCGCATAGTTAGGGTCTATGGGCTGGAACCAAACGAAGTTGTCTTCGGCTGCGACGGGACGACCGCCTCCTTTGCATCGTGGGAGCTGCCCACGGCGTGCAAAGTAGCCGTTGAGAACGGTAAAGTCATTCCTGTGAATGGCCTCACGAAGGACAGCATGCATGCGCGGTACATCAAAGTCGCAAGTGCGTAGAGCACCGGAGGCGTCGTGCTGGTGCTTGAAGTTTGCCGCAAATGGGGACGGCTGTAAGTAGTTGTGATAGCATCGTGAACAAATACTAAGGCTGGGCGCCGAGGCACAGTAGTACCAATTCTCCTCACTGGCGGTAGGAATTCGGCCTGGACAAACGCGGATCGGCACAACCTGTCCATTTGCCATGTTTATCGATGATGCCAATTGCGAACGACGGTCTGGTTGGCCGTTTCTGTAGCAGAGGATCTGAACACTGCGAGATATGCTCCAGATTTTCGGCCGTGTTTCATTTCAGCCCACTTCCTGAATAGGGCGGCGCTAAAGTGAGGCTGTGTATTTCTATCCATGGATCATTGGATACGCGTGGGATCATGTAATAACTTAAATATGTTAACATGACCAGTACTGACTCCTGACTCCGTAGATTACTGGTTGCTTCTTGCTAGTACTAACCTACCTAGGTAGTGGACATCTAGTGGACATCTACTACGGTATGGTGGTTAAATAACGTTAGTACGGTCCACTACGCACTATTCCTATTTAGTAAGCACTAGTTAAATACACGCTCAAAATCTCGTATGTTCACCACCGGCCTCAAGTACGGCCTTAGATATTGCGTGTGTTTATAACAGCCGGGTGGGTTCGAATTATTTCCACGGTCTTCGTGGCCCCACCGTACTAACGTTATTTCACCACACCCTTATATATATATGTAGTAGGGATTCGTGGAATATGTGGTTTGTTTCTGCTGTCAACCTTCGAACATTATAATGTGTCCTGGCCAGCTACGCCAACATATCCATGGATATAAACTACCTAGAACATAATGGGAAAGATGGGATAGACAGTTACGGGTTGTACGTTGTAGCTGAACGGGCGCCAAAAAAAAAATAGCGTCAAATTAGCGTGCTATTTGTGATGTATGCCCATTGCCTCGCATCGCATATGCATTGTATTTGTATCTAATGTTTGTAGTATGGAGTAAACGCGAAGACTTTTAGGGGCTATTTGCACGCTACTCAGCGCCTAGTCGTAAAATGAAAAGTACTTTAAGGAATAACACGAGGCTCTCTCCGTCTTACATTCTCTCCTCACTGTCGGCATTTCATCTCAAAATCCATTCCGCGTCCTTTGCTCACTCATTTTTAGGCATAACGACCCCGCTTGCGAGGTTCATCATCGTCTTGCTCTTGTGGTCGTTTCAAGTCATTAGAGCAAGTACCACCCGAAACATGAGGCGGAAACTTATTAACCAACAGCGCAGACCAAATTCGATTCTGGAAGGTCTCGAATGGTCTGAACGGAATTTGCCGGTGTTCGATAGTAGAGAAGTTGGTTTTTATTGTGGTAGTAGTCGGGTTGTCAAGCATCGCTAGGAAGTCGGAGGTGATTTGAGCCTCGTAAATATGGATGAATTCTCTATCCATAGGGCTTACCACGAGAAGACGGGACTTATATGTGTGAGCCAGGATAACACAATGGTGAAATCTATTTCAAGCTCGATCCACTTACGAAATGACTTTTTCGCATTTGAAGCTCCAAAAGACGCTCTTGGAGCTGGGCAAGTGACAGTAAAACACAGACAAAGATTTTAGCGTGGCACATATCATTCAGATAGTTAGGTAGTATCTATCTACCACCCAAAATTCTCAACATGAAAATATATTCCCTGTGCACCTGTGCCCTTATGCACTGCTCGCTCGTCGCTCAATGATACCACACTACGCCGCACATCAGCAGCGAACCCTCGTGGTCCACATACTACCACTGCACTCTCGCCTTCGGCCCGCTCGAGGACGTTCCCGATGACAGATCGTACGTGTGGTCGGCCGGTCAATGTTCTGAACCCTTTAAGTTCCGTTAGTAAAGGGGCAGTTTCATTCTTCTTTTCTGTAACAGCTGCTGTATTCGTCGCCGCTGGACCAGAACATGTGCATTTCGGCATCGATGAGATGTCGTCTTCATCCTCGACTATCGTGCTGCAGCAACATGTCTTCTTGACACCGCAGCCTGTGGCCAGGAACGCATCTGTGGACCTGGATGACGAAGAACTAGATCTTTCTACGGCATTCTCGTCTTGGACGAACTTTTTATCAGCACTGAGTTCCTTTTCCGTTCCTCCCAAATCGTCCTTATGCGTTTCGATGGTAGGAAAATGTTGTGTAGCTGAGGCCCTCTCTAGGGTTTCGTCACAAGTCAAGTAGATACTGATCTCAATTTCCTTGTCCGTTTCAGAGGATCGTTGTCGAACATTCTGTAAATCCTGTAGCACCGACTGCAATTCATCCTCCAACCAGCTAAGCTGACTGCGAGACTTGATCACCCAAACGAAGCGAATTCTTTTTGTCACGGCCAACCGCGCTGGTGCCATGGATGGTATTCTTGAGGCGAGCCTGCCGGCACTTTGAGATTCCATCTTCCAGGCATGCACAATATCTCGCACCAGAGGTAAAGTATAGGTACAGCCCATCCCGCCAGCGAAGAGGACGACACTGTCAAATTGACGCAAGGGCCGCACTGCCCCATAAGGGCCCTCAATGAAGACCGTACGTTTGATCTTCTCTGAAGACTGCGTTTCTCCGAGCAAGGCATTGTGTTTAGTCGCAAATCGGAAAAACCGACGGGTGCCCCCCTTTTCGGCCCGTACAAGGAACTCGAGTTTATTATCGGATGGAATTGACATGATGGTAAAAGGATGACTTTGAAGAGGAGCTATCGAGTGACAGCCCAAAAACGCATGCTGCCCTGGGTTCCAGGTTATGAGTGGGTTTGGTATAGTGATGCGAGTGACATTGCCGGGGAGAGGAGTTAGCGTGGCCTTGTTGGCAAAAAATGGTCTTTGGTGTTTTGACCGAAAGTGCAGGATAGATAGATTGGCAAATGATAACACCACTATTCGCGCAACGCGATCAAAGCACACGAATCCAATTGGAATCCAGACCCAGTATCTGACTTCATTTGGAGCATGCAGATACACGGCAGCAAGAAAGCCGGCCATAGTCACAATGTGCTGAATGACGAAGAACTCATAATTCCACCTGCGCACGGGGGCGAACGAGGTGAGGAAAATGAACGTCAGAATGCACCAGGCAGCAAAGCCATGTTTTGTGAAGTAATCAGTTGTAATCATGGTTGTGATATAATCGTATCTGCCGTAGTCTCGGAACCAGAAACCCATATGTATCGTAGCTGAGAGCCACAAGGTCCGCGAAACCCAGCGATGATACCAGTTTAGGTAGTCGTGGCCAGTTCCGGTTAATAGACCGATGATGTTTTGCTTCCCGGCCAGCAGGATGACTAGGGGCAGTTGGCAAATGGACATAAATCCTGCCCTATAACCAACATCTTCCCAATTCAGCCAGTTCTCCATGTCAAAGCCGTAGAACGTCATAACAATGATGGTTACAAAGTTGGCTAATACCAGAGACATAGGGCCGAGGGGAGTTAGATGCAGAGTATAGCCTTTTAATTTGATAGGTCTCAATGCCGCATTGCTAAATTCTCTGGTGGCTGCTGTAAGAGTGGCATATGCTTGGAAAAATAAAGATTTTGGCTTGGACGGTGTTTCTGATTTGTCGTAGAGTCTATTGTGCCGTTAGGATACATACTGCACCGATTGTCTCAACTTTCAACTTTCACTGTCAGCCTGACTCACCGTTGTTGAGCAAGAAATCGATTCAGAACATTGGCCAAAGTTGCAACGGCAATGGCTGTTCCGACGACAGCCCAGTAGTATTGCTGAAAATGGAAATAGGTCGGTATGCCCGCCCCCGGGGACATACTGCCCATGTCCATCTCCGACATGTCCATGATGGCCGATCAGGTCATATCACTTGCAACGAGAGAACTTGACAAAGTGAATAGCGACAATTAAAAGAGAAGGGAAAACGAGAATACAGAGGACGAGACGACGGGGACAGATCCGCCGGACGTCCTTTCCCTCGACCTCGACGTTGCTGACTAAAAACTTGCGCACTCCGAATGCGATCCACGAAAACAACAGCCAGGATTTATGTCTCGCTCACGGCGGTATGCGTATTTTAATTAATTTTCTTATCTTTTGGCCTTCTATTTATTCTCTTGCCCTCTCTTTCGTGGTTCGATCGACCGCATTTCCGCTCATATCCTCGCAGCCGAATTGATAATTAATCCTCATTACTACCTACTACTACTACCGCTACAGCTCACTCACTCTTGATCCCGCCGATACCTAATTTGCATAACCATCGTCTATACGGAAAAATGGACATGTCAGGCATGTCAGGCATGTCTCCGAGTTCTACTTCATCCAGTGCGAGCACACCTACCGGCGTGATGACCATGGAGATGGTCTTCACCAACAGTCACCACACCCCTCTATTCTCATCCTCGTGGACTCCGAGAACGTCCGGTCAGTACGCGGGCACTTGCATTTTCATAATTGTGCTGGGCATCATCGGCCGGTGCCTGATGGCATTCAAAGCCAGCATGGAGCGAAGGTGGCTAGCCATCGCGCTCGACCGGCGATATGTGGTCGTCGCGGGCCAAAAGCCTGAGTCTGGCATAGACCCAGAAAGCAACGACATTGACAATAATAATAATCCTGCCAAGACCGGGGTCCTCACCTGTCAAGGCGTCGATGAGACGGTCCGAATTGTGCGCCGAGTGGCAACAGAAACGCAGCCATGGCGGTTTAGCGTCGACCTCCCTCGCGCATGTCTGGCTTTTGTCGTCGCGGGAGTAAGCTATCTTCTGTATGTTACCCCTCTAATTTAGTCTACTCCCACCGCTAATTGAATATCCACAGCATGTTGGCGGCCATGACGATGAACGTGGGCTACTTCATGTCTGTGCTGACAGGCGTGTTTGTCGGAGAATTGGCTGTGGGCCGGCACATTGTGCACTGGAACGAGCATTAGGACTAGGATTAGCATTAGCATTATCCATTCCATTAGGCCTGTCTTGTACATAGCACAGTTTGATAGTGAGCAAGTTTTCTGTTTGCATGCGTTCATTTTAAGCTCGCCCGCCATGCCCTAAGTCTAGCCGAACTGGGTTTAGCGTGCGCAAGAATGAGCAGATTTCCATCTTCGGCGCCAACACTGATGCATCGCGAGCCATATGGAAGAATGTGCTTTAGTAGATTACTAGATAGTAGAGACACTGCAGGCCTCACGATACAGAGTAATAATAATATAATCGGATACGGCGGAATACGGCCCCGTGGCTCCATGCCTGCTCCATGCCTAGCTATACTATTACTAACTATACCTAGGAAGTCTTTTTGATCCGTAGCAAATTGGACTGACCTCGAAAGGATACTGGTTGCCAAGGACCAAGGTAAAAGAGAGCCATCTCATGGCTTGCCGCTATCTCTCTTAAGCCAAAGCTTTCCCTCACTTCCCACAAATCTGACAGTGCGAAATCATCAGCAGTTTCTCTTGTCTTGCCAAACCTTTTTACACTGCCAACAACAAGATGCGTGCCTTCCTCAGCCTCGTTTCCCTGGCGTCCATTGCGTCGGCCCATTTCACTCTCAACTGGCCCGTCTCACGCGGCTTCGATGAGAGTAACATGCCGAATTTCCCCTGCGGCGGCTTCAACTCCCCTTCGCCCAACCGCACCATGATCGCTCTCGATGCAGACTCCCTGCCTGTCGACATCACGTTCCATCACACCCAGACCGCTGTGTCCTACCTGCTGGCCTTGGGCTCCGACCCGAGCACCAACTACAATATCACTCTCGGTCCGACACTGGGTGCCACAGGCCTTGGGGAGTTCTGCCTGCCCAACATCACGCTCAACTCGGCCATCCTCGGCGCCAATCTGACAGATGGCCAGAACGCAACTTTGCAGGTTGTCACTAATGGTGATACCGGCGGTGGTCTATTCGCTGTAAGTTATATAGCCTTTCCTTTTTTTTTTTTTTTCTCATCTTTCACTGGATTTGCCCTGTACTAAATCGGCGGTGACAGTGCGCCGATATCACCTTCACGTCGAGTATCAGCACAAGTAACCCCAGCCAGTGTTCAAATAACACTAAGCTCACTGTGACGCCTTTCTCCGGGGCCGCGGCTACACGAATTGCAAACTTGTCTGAACCAGACGGTGCAGCGGATTCGAGTAGCACATCCTCGGTCTTATCGCCAAGCTCGACAGCGAGCTCGGTGACAAGCTCAATTGCAAGCTCGACGGCAAGTTCGACGGCAGGTTCCTCGTCTAGCAGCCCGACCAGTGGCGCTACCCTCTCTATGCAAATTGCCAGCTGGGGGGTTTTGGGTGCCTTCTTTCTTGGCTGCCTGGCAGCCCTATAATCTGTAAACTAGATGTATCCTAGTTTGGCATGCCACGAGATTTAGTTAATGAAATTGCGTATAGAACGCGACAATAAAAATCCAAAGGTCTCTGTTAGCAGCAAGAAGCAAAAACCAAGTCGGTCGTGCCGAATGCGGAGATAGTTAACTAACGTAATCGGTAGTTACCTACCGTCCTTCACCGCCTGGTGCACCAAACCACCTGATGCACCAAAACGCGAAAATCAACAACAACTTCAACACGCG
>JAMAFX010000065.1:0-84570 GCA_023625875.1 Trichocomaceae sp. PYS4502
GCTCAACGATTCCTTCAGTGCCATCTCTCAGACGTCAAGCATTTTGGTCAGCTAACCACGTCCCGAAATGAATCAGCTCATTGGACACTAAAACGTGATTACAATCCGTCTTCGTGCGCAACCAGGCCCTGTGAGACCCCAGCGCTGTTTTGATCGACTCACAGAGGCTGGAAAAGTCAGACCTCTGGCTCTGAATCCTGCAACATATGAATGTAGGTAGTTGTTGAACTGCGTGCGAACACTCTTCCATCACGCGTATGGTAAACCAACAGTGTTCAAAACTTCAAAAGAACTTGTCGTCCAGAGAAACTGCATCAGAATCACAATTCAAGCATGGAGAGATGTGGGTGCAATATGATAGCGTTGGGTTTTTCCAAGCATCCTACCTACATCCTTTTCTTTGACATTAAGTCCCATTTTCTGGAGAATTTTTTCCTCTACAATATACGCGCATTGGGTTTGACCATGTCAGCCCTCAATATATGGTTGGGTTTTTCCAAAATTAGCTCTCTTGCGTCACAATATATTTCGCCCGTTATTTTATCGAACAGGTAGCTCATCTCGAACCCTGCCCGAAAGACGTTCGAGGGCCAGAGCAGCCTGACGAAGTCGCTGTAGACGAGGATGGCGTCAAACGGTATGAAGTGGACAAGATCGTCGACGTTTCGACGTTGGCGATTCTGTCATGCTTAGACTACATAAGGGTTATACAATCAATCAGGCAACATCCCCTAAGTTCTCCATCCAATTCGTCGGACCATTTAAGATCTTAGAGAAAATTGGGAAACTTGCCTACAGACTCAAATTACCGCGGCACTGGAAGATTCAGAACGTGGTGTCCATCGCTCACCTCGAACCGGCTCATAAGGACCCCTTCAACAGATCGAAAGTCACCCACACCGGACCGGTGGAACAAGGAGAAGGATATGGCACTTGGGAGATAGAAAAAGTCGTCGACAAAAAATTCGACCAAGGAGAAATCTACTACAAAGTGCGCTGTGTCGGGTACGGCCCTGAAAACTTGCGTCCAAAGGGTTGATTCGATATTTGAGAAAGATGGATTCTTTTCTTTCAGCAATCAATGGATCCCATACTCCGAGGTGATTCCCTTTCAACCGATTGATGCCGCATCCCTGATCCATAGATCAAAGGAACTCCAGGCTAGATATAAAGCGGCCTGGATCGAGGCACGGGAAAAGTGGCTGATTGACTACAATGAGTGGCAACGTCGACAGTGAACTCGAAGAGGGCCGTCCAGAAAAACGGCTACGACTGTTATTCTTCCCGAAGTTGGAAGATTATCTTAGTAATGGCAGAAAGGTCAACTCTCTTTAACCTTTGGAATCGCAATGGTCCAAAATGCCATTACATACGCTTATGGACCTGCAGGCCCCCGGCCCAGCAGCAAAAGGAGCCCACTCTTGAAGCTGAAGTTCGAAGAATCGAATTGGGCGTCTAAGGAACTTGACGCCTGTGTTCGACAAATACCTACCAGAAGCCAGACGATAAAATAATAAAGTTCCTTCCAAACCCTTCGAATACCGGCATTGCGATCCACATTCAATGCCGTTGTCAACTCACTTACTATTATTCTGTATGGCCGTACTATTTGCCTACAGGCCACTCAATGAATTCGAATTCGCACATGGTTCTGAATTGTGCATTGGTATCGAGATAATTTGCCAAGCCTGCACTGTCTATTCTTTATCAGTAAGTAAAATAGATTTCCAATCTTTGGATAGTAACCTTCCATAGCAGACAGCTGATATAGCGTAGAACACGCTATTCTCATCCAATTTTTGGAGTCCTCTGAATGCCGGCTTTCGTCGCTGCGACACAGACTGCTTCACATTATATGGTCCTCACATGCCTACCTTGATTGCCCATTCCTCATCTCGACGCCGCGCCCATATTTTGCACTTTGACACATAACACCACAGCGACTGCTTACAGTCATCCTGGAGTTCCTTAACAAGATTTCTCCACCATACCTTTGATCAGCTACCTGAAAGTCGAAACCAGTGAGCGAAATTTCTGGGCGTTGCCGTCGCTCCTGTATCAGTCAAACATTGGATTTGCTATTCCGAAGTCAACTTTTACAAAGCAAGCCCAGTACATCTTCAGCTCGCTTGGATTCCACAACTTTCGCATTTAAGCATCAGCACTATTTGCTCTCCAGGAGATCGCTGAGCATATTATTGCTCTTTACTTCAAAGGTAACATATCTTGTTAACATTTTTGGTTGCAATTCACTAATTTAAGTATAGCCACGAATCTCAATTCCTGAAATAGACGCGGTGGCAGAAAAGATTGCCCATCAGATTATCACTGATGGGTGACTGTTGGAAACAGCTACGATAATTTCCTCGACTTTCGGCAGAATATAGATGCTTCTTCTAGATCTGAATTTGCATGGTTTTGCTTTTGTATACTTGATTTCCTCAGGCCTATAGAAATGACAACTGAGGGGCTACATGAGTTTGCGCTAGCATACGTGCTCACCTGAAACATGTAGAACTTGATATCTACATTACTCCAAGTATAACTGCGTAATTTGACAAAAGGGTTTAATGGAATTTATAGAGTTGTTAGCGACGACGATTGTAGAAATGCGACCATTCTTCCCATAAGCACGAAACTTTATAACAGATACTTGAATTTAACATCTGTTCCTATGTTTTAATCTCGAACTTCTCATTGACTAGCTTCTCACTCAAAGCCCAGAGATCCTCCGCTGTCTTTGGGTCAGTTGTGTAAGGCAGAGGAGCCATGACGCGGTGCTCTACAAAGAAAGATGGAGATTTGCCTATGGCTAATATTCAGCATGTGACCCTTTTATAGTAAGGGAATCAGCAGGAAATGGGAAAATCATTACCTCGCACTGATGGGTCAAACAGTGCAGACAGTATAGTGACTGCAGCCTGCGTGATGGTTCTCATATGCTGTGGAGGGAGAGGATTGCCATCATTGCGCTCAATGGTATAGGATTTTTTCTCAATCCACATCCAGGATTCTAACATAATTATTCTCCAATAAAACTTATTCTACACGTCGTGTTGCCCAAAACAACCTGCTCTGCTTTCCCATAATCCCTCATATACTACCTGATCCCTTTAGAAATGTCCAAGTTTTTAATTACCGCCAAAATAGCTCCTTCGATGCCTTTTGTTTCGAGGGTAAACCAAAGCGGACAGACCAAAGGTCAGAAAAAACAAAACAGCATATATGACTTTTCCTGTGGTAGACCGTTCGCCTCCACCCTGTATTATTGGTCCTTCACATTCTGCATTTACATGTAGTCGATCCGCGAGTTGGACGGTGTCGTCCTCCGCCAAATAGACATTGCGATCTCTCGGCAGAAACCGACCTGGATTCCACACATTCCACAGTATTGAGTTGAGAAGCATTGCAGACGCATCGAAGACGTAGAAGAACCACTCATACCGGAGAAGGGGGCTTAGAGTGCTGAGCGATTCGGGGCTATCAAGGTCGACAGTTGTGTTTCCCGTATGCTCTACTAGACGGTATACGCAGCGAACCAGGATGAGGAACATGCTGATGTAAAGTACTATCATCAAAGTCGGAACGGGCTTGCTGTGTAAGTTGGATCTGGTGTATCGTCTATGGAACATGCTCGCGATGACGACGAAAATGGTCACAATGCAAAGTTGAAGAGCAAGGGCTACCAACATCAGAACTCTCCCAAGGTCTTGATTAGTGCCTGTTGGGTTGCTGTTGAAAGCCACGCCTAGAGCGTTCAAGGCCTCGACGACACCCATAAGACCACCGAAGATGGCTAGGACTTGACCGGGAGGGAGGGGAGCGAGATACGGGACGTAGAAGAATATTCGACCCAGAATATGATAGTTTGAGAGCTCAAGAAGTGGACTGTTGTATTGGTTCAATTAGCAATTTGGAAACGCATAATTTTAATCTCTCCATAGGCAACATACGGCCCGAGATAAATAATGACCTGGCTGAGTATATAGATGATCAAGGTCTGAGAATTATTGCCGTTGTATAGATAATGGCCCTGGGCTCCGTATTCTCGCATTGCATAGCCAACAGTGAATAGCACTGCAACAAGCGCATGCAGTCCCATCAACATGACAATTTTGTGGTAACTGATATCACCACTTAGAATATTTGGGCTTCCATTATCAGATTCGGGATGCTTTAGTGACTTACAAGCATTGCCAGAGATGAAAGATTGCCGAGAGACCAAAAGCGACGGTGAAAAATATCGGAGCTCCCTTGTTTGGTGCGTAAACATAAAGGCTGTCCGGAACTATATTGATCTCAATTGTTAAAGGGAGACTCTCCAATTGCAGATTTTCAAAGAAAGATGCTGCTTACCGACCTGCCCATCCGGCATCTTGATGTTCCTTGTTAAACAAACAGATGTGATCTCTGCGTGCAACATATGAAGTTGTTGTATTTATATGGAGGCGTATTTTCCTGCATTTTGACTACTAGCTGTACCTCTATGTCAAAGATCTATTAACTATCTTAGGTAGCTACTCTAGAAAGAGGTTCCTGACTCCTGAGATCTCCGTATGTTGAAGCTTGAGAGCTCATTTCCGCGTATTAGCTAATACGCGTATTCATGATGCCTTGCCAATCTTAGAGGGGATCCCAGCTATAATACGGAGTACTACATTTATATTAAGGTAATAAGATCCAGATAGTGCGGGACAAGACATCAGTCAATTGATATGAACCTTCAGTGTCCAGCGCGAAGATTTCCGTCAAGATTGAAGATGTCAAAGTATGGAAGATTCCCTTCCATAGAGGATATAATCTGAGGATTACAGGGAAGCTCAGAAAGAGACAGAGTGCAGGGGTGATATGAGCGTTTGCCATTCATACAGATACCGTAAGATACGTTTGCGTATGTACCGGTACGTTCAGGCCATTTGGGTCAAGTGTCAGATATCAATGGACACTCTAGGCTCTGGCTTCTGCGCGTCGTCATACTACCCTTCTAATAACTTCCACCATAGTGTGGTCTGTCCCATCTTCCCTCCTTCTTCTTCTCCTCAGGCTCAGTCCGATCGTCAAAATACTGCACTCTCTTCTCCTCAGTGAGAACACGTAGATCGAAATCCTCTCTGAAATCAATCGTAGTCGCATTAACTGAAACATATGGTCTTGTATTATCCTCTCCATCCCACTTCGCGCGCCAAACTTCTCTCTTCCCTTCTTTATTATCAGCTAGCTCTGTAAAATCCACGACATCGACCTCGCCTACGCCAGTAAATGTAAGGCATCGCACCCCACATTTTGGACAGAAGTAGTATTTCCGTTTCTTGCTGTGACATTGGTATGTACTCAATTCATGATCTGGATCAAGTGGAGAAAGGAGCATGAAATCGTCTCGAGGATTGGCAGGATGAACGTGGAAGAAGTTCATTTTGTAGCATGTGTTGCAGTTACAGCGGTAGACTTCTTGTTGGTTTTGTTGTGGTGGATGAGACGATGAGAATGGATTTGGAAGGGTGAGGAAGACAATGTACTGCGTCAATCCGCAGTGACAGGATCCGCGGCATGCTTGTCTCTTTGACGCTGTCTCTGCCATCTTGGAGGCCTTGGAGTGAAGTCCTGATCTAAGTGACGAGTTGGTTAATCATCGAATCTCGAAAGGATTATCCTTGCTGATTCCTTAACTTAGTACGTAATTACTAATTAGGCCACAAGACCCACTTTACCTTTCTTAGTTAGGCTTAGCGCTCCTGTGCGCTTCCCCGGATTTTTTGGCCAATCAAAAGTCCTCACGTGACCCATGACATGATTTTTTTCTGGATTCCCCAACGTCAGCTTTCTCCTCTCTTATTCCACTGCTTTCAATTCTATATTCTCCTCGGCTCTTAAACCACGGCCGTCAAAGTATTCTGCGTGCGATAACCGGTTGAGCAGATCGCTCCACTGATTTTATGGGAGAGTGCTGGATATTGCTCATGTGGTCATAGAGTCAGCGGCTGCCTACTTGAGCTTCGACGGCAGTGACAAATTGTTTGCATGATTCATCTCGGGAAAAGGGAAGAGGGAAAAAAGAACAGACTCTATTATATTGCCCTGACCGAGCATGTTTCCTCCACAATCCAATAACCTTGATATTGAAGCCCTGAGCGGTATTCTTGGGTACATTAGATCATCCCTCCTCTATCAAGATTCTTCGCGCAGTTGGAAAGCTGAATAGTGATCAGTCACATTTGTTAATATTCATCTTTTCCAGTTCAATTTCAATAGCCTGCTGGGTTGTTGTCTTTTCGCCGCAAATTATCGAGAATTTCCGACGTAGATCCGCCGATGGCCTCTCGCTTCTGTTCGTTGTCGTCTGGCTTGCCGGCGATGTCTTCAATATTCTCGGAGCCGTGCTCCAGGGCGTTTTACCAACAATGATTATTTTGGCGATATATTATACACTCGCAGATATAGTCTTATTGGGACAATGCCTTTATTACCGTGGACTTTTATTCTCCCGCAACAAGGCTACGAAGAATACGGAAACTAGTCCGCGAATTGACGAGCTAGAGCAAGGCCACCATGAGGCACAAGCGCCCTCGGAGAGGACCGCGTTACTGGGTCATGAGAATGGCAGCCATCATCAACCACAGCAACGGTCTCAACGAAGCACTCACGTTGACGTCACGCATCTCTCCCCAGCAACCCCTTTCGTGGACCCCGCTTCACCTGTAGGAAACGACTCTCGCGCTACTTCGCGCTCCTCCATCTCCAATCTCCAAGCCGCTGCTCTCAACACGTTTGCTATCGTACTTGTCTGTGCTGCCGGTATTTTGGGTTGGTACGTCAGCTCTCGCGTGAGCAAAACCAAAGACGACAATAAAACCGTCGACTCATCTACGCCGCTCATTTTCGATCTCTGGGGCCAAGTGTTTGGCTATCTGTGTGCCATTCTATACCTCGGTTCACGCATCCCGCAGCTTTTGCTCAATTACCAACGTAAATCAACCGAGGGCGTCTCGCTTCTGTTCTTCCTCTTCGCCTGTATTGGCAATCTCACATATGTGCTGTCCATATTCGCATACTCGCCTGTCTGTCGGTCTGATATTTGCGAGCCTGGCGAGGCTGCGTCGGTTTATGGACGGTATATACTTGTGAATTTGTCGTGGTTGATAGGAAGCTTGGGAACGTTGTTACTAGATATGGCCATTTTCGTACAATTCTTTCTCTATCAGAGGGACGACGAGGAATATTAATATATCACGTATTTATATAAAAGTTTTATCATAGAATAGAAGTTTCTCACACGTTATTACGAATTCCCCATCATTGATTGTTTGTCAGAGAACAGTTGCCAAAATTAGCCATCCTACCTAGGTACAGGTGAAAGTATTTCATACCAGACTACAGGTATGGGGTAACTATATGCAGAGCTTTCCGTAGTACTGTGCCATTCTAGGATGGCCATTAAATATACTATCTAGGCAAAATGTGAGGTATGGTGCTAAAACTTACAAATTGACAGCCCCTATCAAAAACTCCTGGGCACACGCCATGAACAGAGATAGGATGCAAAGGTGGATATCCTGCCGAAAAAACGCCGTGAAGTGGGTAAATAGCAATCAAAAATACGACTATACGGGAGAGTCGTATCTCCCAGCTTAATCGCTGGACGGCGGATGAACAGGAACCTTGCCCTTGCCGACTTCATCCCAGTTCGTGCTCAAAGAAGTCCCCTGACTCTCGTAATAGCTCTTCATCATAGCACGGCGAGTGTCTGGGTCGGAGTTTGCATAGAGCTTTTTGAAGAATGAGTCAACCGCGTCGCCTCCCCCATATTCTGAATCGATAGACTCTGCATCCGATTCCGCTTCTTCTTTTTGTTCGTCGTCCTTTTTGGTTTCGGCAGCCTTGCCCGTCTTCTTCTTCTTGGCGGTCAGGTCGTCTGCTAGTTTGTCCCAGTTCTTCACTCCGTGTTTGGACGATGTTGGATATGCTGGACCAGTGGTGTTGGCTGGTATAGGTTGAGACGAATCAGGCTTGCTGATGACTGTGACAGTATCAGATAGCTGAGGAACCGTCACTGAACCTTCCAATGCGCTCCACTTCTGTCCTGGTGTTCGTTTGCGAAGGGTAATCTCAATCTTTGTGGAAAGAACATTGATCTTGGACTGGGCGACATCAATTGGAGCATACAACGGATCCAGATTGAATGAAAATGTCGAGTCAGAAGGTAAAGGAAACTCAATCGAAAGCTTAGCAATTATTAGCCTTGTGAACTGTAGCTTAGTAGCTTAGAGAAGGGAAAGCTGAAGTTACCGAGTTTTCTTGAAGGTCAGTCTCCAGCTGAGCCTTGTTAACATTTTTAGCATAGACTGTTAGAACAACAGAGTCCTGCGACTGATACCATTCATGTCGAATTTTGGTTGGTGCTAGTGCAGGAACAGGGGCAGCAGGTGCACCTGGACCAGCAGTGAACGGTGCTACAGATCCAGAACCCGAAACGTCCAGCTTGCTCTCATTCGTCTTATCCGCACCTGGCGCCGCGCTGTTCCCTTCCGTGACCTCCGTTGATTGTCCCAGTTGTGCTTGCAGAAGTTTCCTAAGCTCCTGCTCCAAGGGGATTTTGGTGGCTGGGTACTCTTGTATCGACACGTTCAACCTATCGTCGCTCTTTTCCAGCTTGTCGATTCTGCTCTTCATCTTGATCTTCCAGACTTTCAACTCATTCTCCTGTCTCTGCCAATCTTTCCGAGACATGATAGCCTGGACTTGTTCAGCCTTGTCAGCACCCGTGTGATTTTCGTCTTTATTAATTCCCATCTTCTCCTCAAGAAGATCAAATAGGTATCCCGCATCTCCGTATCTCTCCAACTGAAACAAGACTATTGCACGACGCAGCTGGGCCTCAATGATGAGCTCCCTTTTAGCTCGTTCGCGGGCCAAGGCAAGGCCGAGTTCAGCATCACGAAGAGCAGCTTGGTAGTCGGGCCCGCCATCCGAAGCTTTGCGACGAGAGTAGGCGGTCGATCGCTTGATATAATAACTCGGGGCACGAGGAAGTTCTAGCAGAGCCCGCGTGTAGTGTTTTATGGCACTGGGCCAGTCGGAGGCAGCAGCTGCTTTGTCGCCTTCTGTAGCAGCGTTCATCGTATGAGCTTGTGCGGGGGTGGATGCACCAAGAAGACGAAAACAGAGCTAGAAGTAAGCTGAAAAACAAATAGAAAGATTTTACCAGTATATATTGACTGGTATCGCCTGTCTTTAGATACGTAAAGGCGAGAATCCAAGTTTCAGTCCGGAGTTTTGCGACTGAGAGTTTGGAGATGTTTTGGTTGGGAGGAGCGGAGCGGGATGCCGTCATGCGCCTTACTTTCTTTGTATGGAACCATCTAGCAACATAAGAATGTATACTGTATAGGTATGGCTTACATTCATTTCTTTAACGTTCTTCAGACCAAAAAATTCCCGAAAATTGGAGTATTAAGAGTATTAATATATATTAGTTTGTCGTGGTAAAATTTTTAAAGCGTCCTATCCTATCATATCATACATGGAAACAAACACCATAGAACTGCTCTACACGAGCTCCTCATTGCCAAATTTCTGAGCAAACAGGCCTAATGCTCGGATGGGCCAGTAGAACTTGTAGTTCGGATATGAAATCATACTACTTAAAAGTCAGTCATGCAGTTGATGTGAAAGCGTTGAAGATAATACTCACCAGGACATATTGAAGACACCCTCGATTGCCTCCTGCAGCCACTCTCCATTCGCTTGTTGCCGGGACATCAGAAGCTTGATCCCTCTGCGAATAGGTTCTGGGTCCGGGTATTCGGCTTCCATCAAAGCTAAGCAAGCCCAAGCTGTTTGTACAACTTGGGACATTTCATGTTGGATGTAGACGTGCCGTTCACTGCTAAGGTACGACTCGCCCCAACCACCGTCGTCTTTTTGTTTGTCCAGTAAGAATTGGCATCCTCGACGTGAATAGTCACTAGTAGCGTATGTCTCTCCGACGGTAGATAGACTTTCAAGCGCAAACATCGCCGCATATGTGAAGCAAATTCCCCACGCGCCGTACCAGCTTCCATCCTTTTTTTGGACGCGTTTAATGTATTCCACGGCTTTATGTTTTGCAGCTTTGATTTCTTCGACTCGGTAGTCTGGATAGAACTTGCTGAAAAGGGACAATGCAGTGATAGATGCAGTTGTGCATTCGACGTGGTCGTAGCTGATCATGATTCCTCCGAAAACTTCTGCTGCATTAAGCCATTCCAACAAAGGCGAGCCCCGTCTAATTTCATACTCACTAAAGCCACCGGTATCGTTTTGCATCAAGAGGAGACAATCGACAGAGTCTTTCAATCGATCGGCAGAAATGAGCTTCGGATATCCGTACATTTCTTGAAGCTGCAGAGTCGACCGAAGACCCTCTGCAGTGCAGTCGCTGACCGTATAACCTTGAGTCTTATTGCTAAAGGGCCAAGCACCTTTCCTGTGTTGGCGATAACACTTTTCCTGATTCGGCACATTCTCTCGAAGTTGATGATTATCCAAAAACTCGAGAGCTTTGGTAAGCATGGGTCGCCATTTCAGATCATTTGCAAAGCCAGCCACTACAATAGCCTGTGTAGTAAAGGCCGTGTCCCAAACTTGCGTCCCGTTCGTACCATTGCAGAGCATTCCCTCGTTCTTCATCCATAGGTATTCATGCAGCATTTCGCGATGTTTCTTCACCGAGTAGCTTCCCTCACCATCGTGGAGGTAGCATGCGACAAAATTCATTGGATTACTCCCAGGAGCAAGTCCTGCATAATCCGTATTTTCATCTTCCATGCGTATTAACTCCCACACCCAGTCTTCGGCCCTCCGTACTAGCGAAGACCAACGAAGCACAGGGGTCCATACATTGGACAGCACCCAATTAATGGTATTGAGAAACCACGTCTTTGGATAGTAATTGTCCTCTTTAGCAATGGAGCTGCGATGGGAAGCAAAGTTGATACTTTCATAAGGCTGCGTGTATATCTCGGCCCTGAGTTTCTCCGTCAACGCATCCTGCGGGAAGCTCCATCTCTTGGACCACAAGTAGGACATTGGAAGAAAGACCGTTCGCATGTGAATCCACCATCTCCAAGGGGCAATTGGCACCCAATCTGGAAGCAGCCTTGATGGGATTAGCGAAACAGAACGTGAACGAATAAGTGGAAAGTTTTATTTTTACCAAATCTCTGGCGGGACAGGATTGACACAGTCCCAATCCATGACGCCCAAGACAGAAAGCCAGAATTTCGCCCAATGGGGTCCGTACAATGCGCCCCCGAGCTTGTGCATGTGACCTCGCGCTTTGATTAAACGAGGATCCTCTTCACTAACACCGAGCAGACGCAGGATTACATAGGTCATAACTGTACCGAAGGCCGAGCTATGGCCTTCAATGTGAAGTCCCCAGCCGCCATCGACTGGATTTTGCCGTGCAAATAGATATCTCTTGATCTCCACAGCGTACTCAGGAGGTATGGGCGTGTTGGTGACATACCAAGCGATGACTACGCCTGGTAAGAGGAACATTGGGCCACCATACTCGCAAGTCCAATGCCCCGTTGGCATCTGTAACTTGGAGAAGAATTCAAGGCCATTTGATGCTGCTTCCAAGGGAGATTTTGCTTTTGGCAGTTCGGGGGCGCCCTGTTTATATCATGAGTATACATACATACGCGAAGAGGTGCTCAGATGTCTCTCACTGTGGGAAGTCCGAGATTATACTTGTCATAGAAAGTTTGTGGCCATTTCTCATTGTCCTCGTCAGATTCTAGATAGCGCCATGTCATGCGGCCGTCGTTGTCGTGCAACCTCCACCTGGAGTAGTCGGTCTTCTTGTCGCCGTTAGCATCCTGTGACAGATGGCCATTCGCTTGTGTTCGCCATCTGCCAATATGCTCAGTTGTGACTCCCTTAGACATCCTTGCTGCGATCCGTAGGGAGCAAACTGAATCGCAAAGTCACACACGTCGTTGGATTAAAGAATGGCGGTTTCTTTGAAGCTTTGCGTCCCCGTCTCCCCGAAGATCCTTAAGCACAGGCCAAGCGACTTGCGATCGCCACTGATTGGTCAATTGGCATCCTCCGGGCCCATGCTTTAAGCCACTAGCAATTGAACTAACTGCGTACGGAGTAGTGAATAAAAAATATCGCGATGTTTAGGTATTCAGTTAGAAAGATGGAAGACGACGGACAGTAGATAACGTGATATCGTGATAACGTGATGACTGCCGTGCACTGGCAGAGGAAGGTGCGACGGGTGGTGGCCCCGACAGCAGCAGCAGCTTTGAGGAACATCAACACTTCAACTTTCTACCTCCCTGGTAACGTTATGATACTAGGCAGTGCTTGCTCCAAATGGGCTGAAATGGACCCAGCTCCCCTGGAGAGTGTCCTTACTGCCTCGGAAAATAGTCCCGTCTTTCAATTTTTCGAGAATCTGCAGCTGTCATTCCTCGACGAGTTCGACAAAGACGTTGCTCAACTCTCTGTAACTCTCAAGAAAAGACCGTCACGTTTTCAAATATCAACCCACAATGAAAACCCGCAAGACAGGATACTGGCAATGGGACTAGGCGTGTCTGAAAGAACAATGACCTACTCATGGCCAGGAAAGACTCCGCAGGAGGCCTGGAAGTTTAGTATGTGCCCGCGAGCAACAGTTTGTATGTTATGCTAAACAAACGAGCAAACGAACGAAAGCCTGCATTCTGCGTATCCTGTCTCTCATGCTTGAGGCCATCCAGAATAACACCCTGATTACAAAGAGGTGTCGTACTCTTGAACCGCGTGTAGAAGATAGTGAAATGCCTGCATACTAACACAAGCATCTCAAGGAGCATCTATTACGATAACCCAGAGCTGTTCGGCACACAGAGTGTGGTGGATACAATCGTTGATGATATAGCCTACACGGTTGGGGTTGATCGGGCTGCTTTGCACGTCGTATGACAACCCAAGATATATACTGAACATTCATTTCTGATTGAAAATGCTCAACTCAGATCTCGGTCGGCAAAGGACTGGCTGCCGGAGCCTTTCGTATCATGACCAAAGCTGCAAATTGCCTCGACATGTCAGCTGAGGTGCGAGCTGAAATCCTTCCTCTCTCTGGCTTGGACATTCACGGAACTAACATGGTATGGGGAAAGGATGCGCTCATACCTCGTCTCGCTGATATCAGCAGTATAGATGTATCAGAGGTGAAATGGATTGCTATTGTAGAGAAAGAGGCAGGCTTATCTTCCAATCACATGATGTTTTGCATCCACACATTCCCCAAACACTAGCTACAGATGCATGCATAATTTTACTGACTACAACAGGCTGTCTTTCGAAGATTGGTCCATAACAAATACCATCTCAATTCGGCCGCTGGAAAGGGTATTCTGATCACAGGAAAGGGTTACCCGGACATTAGCACTCGGGAATTTGTCCATTTGCTTTCAGATATCTCAATTAAGAATAGCAGCTCGATTCTCCGAGACCTTGAGATCACCCCGCCGACAACTCCACCACGCTTTTTCGCTTTGGTGGACGGGGATTGCGACGGAGTAGCTATTATGTCTACGTATAAATACGGCTCCATGGCTCGCGCTCATGCAAGTGCTCATCTCAATTGCCCGAGACTAGAGTGGCTCGGAACGCGAATCAGGGATGTGGTAATGGAACAGCATAGGAATGATAACGACGGTGAAGACTGGGTAATGATCGCTCTATCGCGTAGGGACGTCAAGAAAATCCAAAGCATGTTGGCAAAGAATCCAGTATTCAGCGAGGATGGACCCGAGCTTGAGTGGAGAGCCGAATTGCAGACGATGATGATGCTCAATATGAAAGCCGAGACCGAAGTCTTGTATGCCACGAGAGGTAGTCTGGAGGGATGGATCGATCGTAAAATGGAGGACTTGTGACGCAGACTGGGAAATTGCGAGCATCGTTTTCAGATTGAAGACTACAGAGCCAGCTAATCTAAAAATGTTCAATTGCGTGCGAATAAGGATATATGCAAAATACCTAGCAAAGGAAGAAAATCGAGACACCAGCCAGACTCAATGACCCAACGCCCGCCGTAAAATGTAGCAAATGCACACCGAATGCAAGAACAATTAACTGTACGTCCAAGAGAGCCATACATCATTAGCAACATCGCATCTCTCTTTTTTCCTCCCCCCTAAGAAAAGAAGAAGAAGGCTCTATACTATATAGTATGTGGTCTCAATCCTAGAGACCTAACCCTTTTCTGACTTCTTCTCGGACTCTCCGCTCATAATCAGCTCTTCGTTCGCGCCACATCTTGGCTGCCTCCACATTCGCGGGACTCTCATCGTTCGGTTCGGCCAGCATACTCATTACCGAAATGAGAATCTTCTCCACGCTCTGGATCGGCGACCATCGCTCAGACGCATGCTCATAATGATTGGGATCATCACCTGGCGGATGGAGAATCGATATACAAACAGTGCCGTTCGGATAAACTATTAAAATAAAAACATGAGTCTTCTTTCGATGCAAACAAAGAACACAAACGTTCTGCACAATATTATTACAACATAGTACATACCATTTGGATGCCATACACCGCCTAGAAACTTCATGGTTGGCGGACTCAATGGATAATCCTTTGGAAACTTGAGCTCGGCAGCAAACACTCCGCCTTCAAACGGCGTGCCCTCAGGTCCCTGAATCAGAGCCTCCCAGTGGAACATGTCATCTTCGGAAATGGGGCCGGCGGTGATGCCTTCAGGTGGGTTGGTAGAGAGGTTTTTGTATTCGTGGAAAAGCCGCTTTTGGGCTACGTTTGAGCCCATGGTTTATTCTTTTTTCTTGCTCTTAATTGCGCTCTCTATTTGAAAGATGGCTGAGAAGTGTCTAAAGTGGTGGTGAGGATCGTTGGCCGAGTGTAGACAGTTCGTTGGGAAGGTAGGCACTAGGAGCTATGCAACTCGGGATGCCGGTGTCGGAGAACTGACGGTGAAAGATGGTAGGCGGCAGCACGGTATGGACGAAGGTGGATGCTCAGGTTGCTGCACAATGCCGTGCAGATGAACGTACGGAGTATAGATAGATGGAGTAGAGGCCAGCATGGTTTATCGGAGCCCGCTGTAACTTGGTGTTTTGCCCCTCGAGCACGGTGGGTCACTGGAACTGTAGAACTCGGCCAATCAGGAGAAAAGAGCCATGTCCTTCTATAAAATCAATCAATGAGCTTTATATTATACGAGGATCGCCACTAATACCTAGGTATACAATAAGTATTATTTTCATAATCCAACCGAGGAACCAGTCACCGAAAACAAACGCTGCCAAACCCCTTTGTATGCTATGCTGCCAGTTGCTCTGGGACACTATGACCGAGCAAAGGACTTAGAAGAAATCAAAATCATCAAAGTTGACGCCATCGGATTTACCACCTTCTGAGCTTCCACTGCTACCAGCACCACTGTCCTTTGAGCCCCAGGAATCTTGAACTTCACCCCAGATTTCTTCAGGAGCAGCAGGTTGCTCTGGCCGTGCAGAATCCGAGGGGCGAGCTCCATCAAACGGAGGAGGCTGACTGTCTGGATAGACTCCTCGTCGTAATGCTTCATAACCAGCCATAGAGCCTGCGCCTGCAGCTCCAGCAGTTGCCCCTTCTACCATACTTCCAGCGGCCCCAACCCTTCCGACAGCAGTAGCCCCGGCTTCTCCAAGCGCAATCGACTCTGTAGAAGCGCCTGCACCTGCAGCAGCACCGGCACCCGCACCCGCGGCAGATTCTGCAGCGCCTGCAGCAGTGCCTGCCGCAGCTCCTTCAGCAGATGATCCGCCGGGAAACCATAACCACGGAAGCGCTTCAAGGTTGCTCTGAGGGCTGTGAACACTGAAATAGTCAAAGTCAATGCTAATAGCAGTAGCCAGCATTACCGCACGCTGATCCAACGTCATCCCTGCCATCCCCTCCTCCTTCTGAGCAACGAGCTCTTTGCCCGTCTGGGGACTAGGGTTTTCGCGTCCCTTATCTTCAGCTAAAACCGCGGCATCCATTCGAAGAGCATAAACGCCCATATTGGTGAATATCTCTTTTGCAAACCCGGCAAAATTGCGATTTACGGATCCGATTAATCGATCATCTGCTGAGCGGAGTGAGAAGTCCCACGATAACGCAGGCTCGTCCACATACGAAAACTGATGGTATTCACCTCCACCATTGGGATTTCCCGAATGTTTTATAAGCTGTGTTCGTTGGGGCTGTGATAGGTCATCGCTCGTATCGGTTATCTGCTTGATACCGAGGTCCGTCTCGGCGGTGGGATTTGGATGGTAAAGAAACATGTCATATTTGCGGCGCATCAGTGCCCATTGCTGCTGCACTTCTCCAATCACTCGCATAGCAGATAATGGTAGCTGGGAGATTTGGAAACTGCCGTCTTCCGCAATGGGAACTAATTGTGTATTGAAAATGAGCTCGTGAGACTGTGACGACGTGGAGTACGTCTGATCTGCAGGACTTCGGGGATCGTAAACACGTATACGGGAGTTGATCCACGAGAACGGGCGATGTATCTAGATTGCAAGTCAGTGGAGAAACCGAAAATAATTGCAAAATAAATCCAAACATACTCTAAGAATTTCGTTTCCGTCCCTATCGAACACATGCGCCGTAAAACTTCGGTGTGTCCGAAACCACTGACGCGTTATCGACCGTCCCAGTCCGCCTACATCTTCTATAATATGGCCAACATGATTCCCTTGTGCATCGTATATAGTATAACGATTTGGTTGTTCATAAGCGCTGGAATCGTGTCAGCCAAAAAAAAATGCACACATCTTCAAAAAAAGAGTGCGGGTCACAACTGACAGCAAAACATTCAACAACTCTAATTCTCTTCTTATCACAAGACCGGAGTTCGCGAGTAGTTTTGCGGCCGGATGATTTGCTTTTATTACTCCATTAGGATCCTCCGGTATATGCACAGGAGACAAAAGAGTATTTTCTGCTGGGTCCGTTTCGCGCAATACCGCCGGCAAGTCCGCAGACTTCACAAGCACTGCATGTGCATCTTCGGAGCTATTTGGAGATTTCCCTATAGATTTTCCTATATGTGCGGGAAGGCCTTGTCTGCGTATAGAATTTCGAGGTCCTTGTGGTGGTGTAGATGGATATCTGGTTGCAAACGCTCTGCGGTAGTTGGTCGCCCGGCGCAAAGCGGGCGTTCGAAATGGTCTGCTCCACATCTGTAGGGATATAGATAATGAACGAATATGGAAATCATCGGTTGGACAGAATATTAGAACGAGGTTGTGTTCGTTGTATTGATGAGACGTTGGTGATAAAAGCTTGGAGTGGCGAGAGATGTCTAAGGAAGCTCGTGGGGTACGGAGATTCGGAGATAGGAAGCTAAGTCATCTCAACTTGAACAAAGCATTCTTCCTCTGATATGTTCCAGACAATGATTTCGATCATATTTCAAAGTTCATTGAATGCAAACTATCATACAAGCTCATAATGATATCCAATGACGCAAACAGATTTGGCAAAGAGCATGCCAGCCGCTAATACTTTCAAAAACCCTGCCTCTGGCATCGACTATATATAGACTCCAACTGGCAACAAAATAAAGCCCCAGTTATGCAAATAAATGTTTATAATAGACCCTTGCGAGCCAATTCGATTTTTCGAGCAGCTTCACCAGGCTTGAAGCCGCCCTTTGATACGCAAATAGCACTTCCTTCGCCAAGCTCGACCTTTTCTTCGACATTTGGATGAGGGCATGGGCAATGATGCGGAAAGTGAACGCAGGCTAATGTATCCGGACAGAGGTATCTTGTGCAACGAGCTAGTCATAGAATGTAATGTGATTGATCAGTTTCGAGATTCTTGGCCAGCAAACGATGTTAGTACGTACCTCCCTCCCATGTCTTTTGATACCAAGAACTATCACTGGAAACCTCTTGCTCTTGTTGGCGACCTTGCTGCGAGCCTCCTCCGAACATCTGCTCGAAGAATTGGAATTGTGCTTGCACGGATGTGATGAGGAGAAGAAGCGCCCAAATGACAGTCACCGACTTGGCGAGCATTTTGGCCGTGTTCGTTCGGATAGGCCTGGGCGAGTGCAAATATATATATCAGATATATACGACGTGTCGTGTATATCCCGAGGATAGTTAGTTTATTATTCGTAGGATCGTCTTAATGCCAGATATTCGACGTTACAATGTAATTGAATGTACATAGTATCGCCGACGCGGCACGTGATCTGGCCATCACGTGGTCTGAGCACCAGTTCGTTCTCCGAGAAAAAGTTCCCCGTTGTCTCCTCGAACAGCAGCACAACAACAGCACTGGAAACGCGGCCATTGTGCTCTCAGGAGCAAAGGACTAATAATCACTTCAAGATGCAGCCGAGGATAAGGTCCTCGTGGCAATTACTCGACCGCGCCTTAAACTCGTCGATGATCTTGTCCACACACTCCCCCAACGTCCGCAATGCGACGTCCAGAACCACCAGCATCCTTTCTCCAATATCACCAAACCTATCATCACCATCCTGCTCATCGACTCTCTCACGTTACACATTCCCTTCTTTCCAAGTCCGTTACGCCTCGCACGCCACCCAAGGTCGCGCCAACGCCAAAGCTCGCGACCCAGCAGGCAAACGTCTCGGCGCCAAAAAGAGCGGAGAACAATACGTAGTCCCCGGAAACATCATCTTCAAACAGCGAGGCACAAAATGGTTTCCTGGCGAGAACTGCGGCATGGGTCGGGATCATACAATCTTTGCTACTGAGGCCGGCTATGTGAAATACTACCTTGACCCGGAGCGGCATCCCAAACGGAAATATATTGGAGTCTGTTTTGAGCGGGATGGGACGCTGCCGACGCCGCGGAATGCGCTGACTAAGCGTCGTTTGAATATGGTTTCTGTTCCGAGAGTGGAAGTCGCTGGTATGCATACGGATCGTGTTGCAGAGGTGGGCGAGGATGATGCCACAAGAGTTGTCGACGTACAGGTTGCAGCCGTTGCTGATCTACCCTTACGCCCTGGATACATGTATCGCGAGGCCAATTGGCAGATTGGTAGAGCCGCAGAGAAGGCTGGTATCACTGCCAAACGGTTCGACCGCAAGAACCGATGGTTGGCTTGGAGAAAGAGACAAGCCCGTGCCGAGCGTGCTGCCCAAATGAAGAGTTTGAAGGGCAAGAAGAAGGCATCCAAGAAGAGCAAGGGCAAATAAACGCCTTGTCCGTACTATGGGATTTTTGTACTTTGGCAGAGGATTCTGAACTCCTTTTTTCCCTTTTACATTGTATTCTATCTGTATCAAATATGAATCATCATTCTCGTGCACATTATTCTATTCCCTTCCAGCCTCTAATTCATCTTTAATCTCGAAGCACAAACTCCGTGGTCTGATCTCAAACTTTACGAAATCAATACATTGCGCATGCAAGCAAGCTCCCATTGGGTCGCCAGTCATTCATAGTATCTAGTTCTATCTGTGGGGTATCTTTCTGTGATAAATCGACATGATGTGTAACAAGTATCTGTTCTACTTGCAGATCATTCCTAAGATCAAGCTCTGACAGACAGATTCGTTGCTCATAATTTGTATCGACTCTTCCTCTCTCACAGTATCAACTCCTCCAAAGGATTTGGAAAATGCAGACGATCGCTTCCTCTTTCTACTCTCATTGGCGATATCAGAAGGTTTACCCATTATAATTTCCTTCGCTGCAGCCGCCTCGTGGTCATCGACGTAAAGCCAATCCCATCCGCACTGCCCGGCATTGTTCCGAGCGTTAGCATGAAGCAGTTTCTTGCCCGATTTCAGATCAAGGACACGTCCGACCCTTGTAGCTCCGAGGGCATAGGCTAGGAACAGATAAGCCTTGCGTCTTTCTTCGGTCTTTCCACGTCCCAAGACCAGAAGCACGGATTGTCCATCAAGAAGTCTCGCGCGTCCATCAATCATTTCGGCAAAAATCGCTGTCTCTGCGAGGAATGGTTTAAGCACTCGGGATTTGATAGCCCCATGGAGGTACTTGGATTCCCCGGCAGGAAGAAGATAATGCTCCCAACTGAGAACACGATTTTGGCTAGCACAATCTTCGATCCACCGCCTAGAAAGACAAGGCACATTCAGAGCTAGAGCTTGCATATATTTGGCTCGCCGAGAGTGTTTATCTGCTATCAAGCAAGTAAACCCTATATTTTCAAACTTGGGTGCCAGACGAAAGTGTATCGATCCCTCGGCACTTGGAATCTGAGAAGCATCTGCCTCTGTAACAGGAGGTACGGTAGATGGGAATTCAAATAGCTCTTCAAATCCATCTTGAAGGATTTGACCACCATTCTCCAGAATCAACTTTGTGAGTCGAGCCTTTGTGGCATCCTGGTCCCCAACAGAAACGGCAAATACCATTCCAGAGAAGATACCTACACGTATAGGATGCTGTGTGCGTGAAACTTTTGAACCCGGCGATACAGGAGTCGACGCGCCTCGACTTGGGGTCTGGATAACATTCAGCGTTGGACCCATGTTCTTATCGGGTGCAAATGTGCGGCCTTTCAATTGGTTCCATAATATCATGTCCAGATATATACTGTGTATTGGAACCTCAATACTCTGTTCACTTTCTAGGTGACCGGCACCTGAAAGGCTTTTTCGCTGTTTGGCAGCAACAATGACGGTCGAGAACCCATATATGTCTGTGACAGGAGGATGGCCATATTCATTCTGTTTCAAAAGATCCTCCGGTTTAAGTTGTTGAGAAAACCCTCGGACTATGTGAGTTATCTTTGGCACATTCGGAAAATCAACCTTGATTGCATCTCCGACACGCAATTGTAGTTTCTTAACGGATCCGAGAGCTACCTCTATCGGTCCACTGTCCACAAAGTTTACCAAGCAACGTTGCGGACCGCAGGAGCCCAGATAAATGGCAGGGTAATAAGCACGCTTGCGACCATTCCAGAAAGCGAGGACTTGATTCGGGGCGATTATTGAATCTTCTGGCACCGGGGATTCAATATCAGATGTAGGATTGCCGTTATGTGTGTTGGTGTTCGACAAGTTTCCATTTGAAGTTACGGAAGAATGCCGCACCGTTTGCTCTGCTTGAACAGAGTGTGTATTTGTAGAATTAAACGAGCGTTGTGCGCTATTATTAGGGAATTTTCGTATTTCTGGGGTAGGCAATCCAGGAGCGTTCTCTTCAGGTCGACTGACTTTAGATTTTCCAGACAAGTGATATGTATTTGCTGGTTTGCGAGTACGAGGAGATCCATCCATATTAAACACATCCTCACGTTGCGGTGGCCTGGCACGCTGACGTCGAATAATAGCAGGCCTTGATGAGGACTCCGGAGATTCCGCATAGTTGGCCGGTGGCTCGGTATGCAAAGAACGTGTTGCGTTGGCGCTATAAATCGAACTTGGGGGCGCTAGGGAAGAGGATTCGTTCTGTGAAGCAGCCCAGTCACCGGCTGCTCTAAGTCTTTTCCTCGGTGTACGATGTCTAGGACTTTCAGTCGTCTTGGAGAATTCTCGGTCCTCGTTATTGAGAATTTCAATATCCAGTATATCGTCAGGAGCAGTATCTGTGAAGTGCTCGGCAGATATCTCCGATAACGTCTTGATAATGCCCTTTGCAGGACTGGAGCTAACAAAATAACTCGGTTTTCGGAGCTGGGATTGGGGGCTCCCGTTGAGTGAATGAATACCAACGAAGTTTCTTGTCTGCCGTTGGTGACGTATAGTAGGCAACTCCGGATCTTCTTCATCAGTCTCCTGCATAGTGAAAAGACGGCTGGGCGCCTCTGGTATCATAGTTCTCTGACGAATACGGTCAGGGCTGGACTCCGGAATACTTGTCTCGGGAATGGTGTCATCTCCAATCTTGTTAATAGGAGTGTTGGCAACAAGCGACGGCATAGAAGACGTTCCCGTTGTATTCTGTATCGAAGACTGCGCGTGCTTCGAGGACGGCAATTGAGAATTTTGCTGTGTGAGATGGGCACCACGCTCCTGTGAAAAATACCGCTGCCGTTGCCTTTTCCTAGGTGGAGACGAGTCATCATAGGATGAGTGAATCTGTTCAGATTCGGGCTGTGAGAGCAGACTAGTCGTCCTAGCATATTTGGATGATCGTTGACTAGGTGATGGCTGAGAATCCCGTACGTTTATCACTTGCTCCGGCATTTTGATAATATTGCGCTCTGGCGTTAATAAAAATGATCCCGCCGGAGGAGTGTTGGTTAAGGTAGAATCGTTCTGCAAATCTAAAGCTTGCGAGAGACGATCATGTGCTAGAGCAGATGTAAATGGGGCAGTGGTATGCGGCCCAACTTGATTTTCCTTGTCCTCCTCGCTGGGTGTAATCACCTGGCGAGTCTGCCTGGTCGGTATTTCGACATCATCTTCTTTTTCAGTCTCCTCTTCACTCGCTCCATCGTTATTTAACGAAGTAGAAGGTTTTTGTTCATCGTGCCCTGGTTGTGAGAGTCGATCTCGACTTTGATGCTTATTATTCGGTCCTGCGGACAGCTTAGCCTTGAGATCGTTGGGAGATCGCCTGATATCAGTCACAGCGGCCAGACGGGCATTTGTCTCATTAAAAATCTTTCGTTGTCTATTCATTCGCTGGACAAGACTTGATTCTTCCTCGAAATCCAGATCAGAATGCTCTTGGGAATCGATATTCTCGGCAGAACGTGTCCTTCTCTCTTCGCTCAATTTATCACGGAGTTTTTGTGATTCGTCCATCGGCACGTACGATAGAGGATCGGTATGTGTGCGAGTCAAATGCGGTCGCGGTGTGCGAGAGGGTGAAGGCGTGTATGCTCCTAGCGGACGAGTTTGGATAGGGACATCAGGAGAAGGGCGATCAGAGAGCGGTGCAGAGGGCAGCCCGTTGACGAAAGGCGAAGAAGGAGCTTGGGTGGCCTTGAAAAGGTCGGCGAGGCTGATGGCCATCGTCCCACCGCTAGAGCCCAAATCGGCAGCAAGAGGGTTACGAGGAAGGGACGGCGTCGTAGTTGCCAAATTCGGAGCATCCCGCTGCTTCTCTGAAGTGACGGGAGTCTCCAAGAAGCGTTGCGATTCTGGGAAGACTTCGTGGCTTGCTAGATGCACGGGAGATGAGGGTCCCACCCTCGAACTGAGCTCATCATCGTCTGAGCTATTATGAACGACCGTCGCTTTCTTCGAGTCGAAGTCGGCCAGTAAATCGATATGCCCTGGCTCTCCCTTCTTGACGGTCAGCTGCAGAGATTCCTGGTCAACATCGTGAGTCTCAGGACGCGGATAGCTGCCGTCCTGTGATGCTGGAAACGATTTCGCTCTAGAAATAATATTTTCATAAATAGACTGTGAGATCGGTTGAGTATCGCCTGGGCCGCTTTCTCCGGAGCTCATCTTGGGGGTGGACCGGGTGGTCGAGTTTGGAATGATGCTCGACAGCTCTTGTGAATGCAAATTCCCCTGGCCAGTGCCTGTTACATGGTGTTTTGGACTCGAAAATGCCTCGACCGCAGTGGCAGGTTGATTTGCACGAGGCCGACTCTGGAAAATACGATCCCTACGGCTTCTTTGGTTGGTAAGGGAAGATTGAGATTCAGCCTCGCTTAAACTCGCATGAGACAAATCATTTTCCTGGAACTTGGAAGCGTTATATTGCAGTTAGCGCGTTTGACCAGAATGTCGGACGCCGCTTTATGCGCGCGATGGGCTGAGCACATACGTCGCCGCTTAGCGCAAAATGTTTCAGTTTTGCAATGTCTATACTGTCCGAGGTCTGGGAATCCATCGTCCAAAGAGATCGGTCACTTGGAGAGAGCGAGCAGCATTTCCACGCGACACAAGAAGTGCCTCGATTTCTTGCGTATAATTTTCCATCCAACGTCGCATTTCGGCGTCATGACGCGAAACGCGTGAGTGCACGTGACTGCGCGAGTCACGCAGGTGGGGCGGATTCAATTATTCCCTTTCGGGCTAGCGTGTCTATACTATGGTTCTCGGATTTTCTGCAGTAGGATTCTGTATAGAAGGGAAAAATCTACAATTCATTGAATTCAACATACAATTCAAAAAATTGAAATGCAATATCTAGCTTCATATGGGTATCATGCTATCATGCTATCGTACATTCATCAAGAAACTGGAAGCGTTGCAGGACACAGAATATGCGAGGCCATCCCAAAAAAAACCCAGAAGATGCTATATAACTATATCCGTAATGTTATCACTCTCGTGAGCGGTTTGGTACCCAGCGCCTAATGAGGACCTCACGGACCTTGTACCGGCGTAGAGTCTTGCCAATATCATCCAACGGCGGCGACGACAAGGGCGATGGTATGTCAACGAAGCACAACACGAGCGACTTTTTAACTTGTGCCTGTACACGGTTGACCCCATGTAACCACCACCAACTGCGATGTTGCTTCCGGGATGAATAGTCTTTGAGCTCGGAAGTAGACTCCCAGTATGCATTTTCATACGATGGGATAACGAGGATAGCAAACTCAGCATGTGCAAAAGCCGGTCCACGGTTGTAAAGTAGGTAATCGACGCCAAACTTGACACCAGATCGCACAACCCAGCCGAGCGAGCGGAAGTGATGGTAGACCACATATGATACAAGAAACGGGTCATCTGGCTCGATAGCATCTGTTTCAGAATGAGCCGGGAAAGTAGAGTGCCGTGTAAAGAGTTTGACGAGAGATGTTGTCGGGATGACAGAGCCGGTTTCTGGGTCGAAAACTTGCAGAGCTCCCAAGCCGTAGGCAAGAAATAGAGCCTCCTCGTTAGCAAGCTGGAGGTGCTCCTGGTTGACGAAGTCATCCGAAGCAATTTTTGTTGGGCTATCACGAATGACAGATCCGTTCACAGCCCCGCGGGGCTCAGGTATATATTTCTTCTCTTCGACAACTGACGAGAAACGGACACTTTTAGCTGAGAGAGAGGAGGGTTTTTCTTTTATCGACTCGATTAGATCCTGCTGAGCGCCATTCGGCAGTTGTGATGCTGCTGCTGGGGTAGACTCTTTAAGAAAGCCATTGGTCTGCTCATCGACGGAAACGGCTTCTGTTCCTGACTGTTCCGAGACAACAGGGTTATTCTTCGCTGCCTCTTCCTTCAATCGCTGGGCGATTGCTTCTCGCTCTTTTCTAGCTCTTTCGAGTTTCATTTCCCGACGTTCTACCCTTCTTTCGCGCGTTACATCTTCACTCGTATTCGAGGCTAAGAGACCTCTTCTTTTCCTCTCACGTTCGAGCCAAGTGGGTTCGCTTCTGCTAAGAGTTCCTCTGCCAAAAAATCCCATTTCCCAAAGAGCCCTCACAGTTCTGGGATCCGTAACTTGTACGGATGATGTAGCAGCATCAAAATAAGCAGAATATATTTCTTTCTCCGGCGAAGAAACTAAGTATGTTGTAAGATATGACAGGAGAACACTTATAACAGATAGAGGGTTATGAGGAATAAGAGGGGGTAGTGGTTGAACTGTGACAGGAAGTGGGAAGCGATGAATATGTCTGTAATTAGGCTTTGATGGTCGAGGAGACCCATTGCCGTCTGCCCGGGACTGGGTAGCAGTCCCATTCTGAGAATTAGGCGAAGCCATACGGGCAAAATTAAATTTTGCAAATGTGTAATATCAAATCACTAGCAAGCACATAAGTCAGTCTCATATGGATACGGAAAATATTCCACACAAAAGGCATGATGGTTGTATATGAGATGAATTTCGCTTTGCTCAGATACCGTTGTAGTCTATTATCAACGCCAACATTGACAAACAGCAAGAAATCAAAACGCCGTAGGTCTAGGCATTTAGATATGGTGTCATCACCGAAGCGAGTAAACGTAGTCCATGGGAGAGAAAATAGAGAGAAAAAAACTATGGCATACCTTGAAGCATGCTTGGGAAGAAATGTTGCTGCAATGGCAGGTTTCTCTTGCTTTCTTTCGCACAGTTTGCAATGGACGTTATTTAGCAGTCAATCAATCATAATTGAGACGGAATGAAGATCTGCCGAGGACACAGTCTCTAAAAACACTGGATTGCAGGCGAAGCAATGGTGATTGTTAGCAAGAAAAGTCGAAAGAAAAAGCTGAAAAAGTTGCGGGAGGAAAATTTCTAGTTTAATCAAAATCTTTGTCAGCGTGCGTTTGGACCAATGAGAAGAGGGATCTAGGTTAGGTAAGCTAGCTCGGGCGGTGAGAGATGTGCCAAAAATTTCTCCATCAAAATTGAGAAAATTGTCAAGCTCGCTCACAAGTGATATACGTATTATTGTATCACAGTTGCCAGAGAATTGCAAGAGTTACTATTCTTATTTGAAGCATTTTTGTGAGAAATACCGTCAACATGCATCTTATGGTAATTGCGCCCCTTCCTCTCGTCCTCAATGAACAAGCACACTAACCGTGAAGCAGTACACTCTCGACAAAGATGGCAAGCGCATCTGTTCGTCCTCCACATAGTTATATCATTTTAAGCAACCGGATGGGACACTTGCTAACTAGCAGTTTGTCTACAGACACATTGAAGAAAGTTTTGGACGGCGAGGTCACAAAATCTGCACACCCAGCTCGGTTTTCTCCAGATGACAAGTACTCCAGGTGAGCGAGTTATATGCCTCTTTCATTATATGCCAGATTGGATACGGGGAGTGCTAATCTGTGTATTTTTTTCAATGTATAGACACCGGGTTACTCTGAAAAAACGCTACGGCCTCCTTCTCACACAACAGCTAGACACCTTTGCAGCCAAAATGTGAATGTGATATGGGGGAAATTTATAAAGAAAAATGGAAAGAAAAGATACGATTTGGGATAGAGCCTGGAGGGTGCCCTCAAGGTTGAAAAATTGATACCTTTTCGAATATGGCGAATGGTGTTTTTATGGTGGGTTTACTGCTAATATTTGAGGGAAAGCATGCCAGTGTTCAATCAATTGATGTGCATGTACTGAAGCAATGTATAGAGAATTTGAATAGCTTATTGCTCCACTGTTTCACTTATGATATTCATGATAAGCATGACATTCATGATTAAACCTAGTATATACTCGAATTGTCATATCTCATCAAAAATTTATGTAGTGAAAGAGGAAAGAGGAACCGTTTTCGCAAATTCGCGAAGATAATCACTATATGTCCTTCCCAGAACGCCATCGGAATGCAATCATATCTATGTGCGCGATGATTATCGCTTCTTCGAATTCACACCCCGCCCAGCTCCGACCTTGACTCGACCGCCTGATCTGTGTCTCTCGCCCGTCAAAATACTCGGTAGATAATCTTCATCCATAAGGTCACGCTCTTTACGTTGCTGGCGATGCTCATCAGTCACAGCACGAACATACTCCTTTTGGTCCTCAGCAAGAATGAGATCTGTGCCCCAGCCTCCTTTACCGCCGCCGCCTTTCCACTTGCCATTTGAAGTTCCGTGGACTGGTTTTGGGATACTATATACATTGCCACGGTTGTTCCATTGCATATTCTTCTTCAGATGAAGTCTGAACTGACCGTTGCAGTCAGTGGAACATGAGACTCGTGTCAGAGTGTCTTTGCCACAGCGAGGACAGAATTGCTTATTCATATCTTTCGTAGTGGAAAAGCATGCATGGCAGCGTTTGATAAACGTTCTCAAGTGACGAATTCTTTGTAATGTAGTCGTCGACAGAAGATTCAGGTTCATTTGCAAAAGAACATTTTGACACTGAAAGAATAACATTAGATTATTCTTCTGAGTGTAATGATACGACATGACTTACTGCAAAATCCGTTGTCATAGTTGCAACTTGCATGACTTTAGGCTCTGGGGTTGCCGATACACCAGCTGATTCATCTCGAGCTTGCTTCTTCTTGATGTTCGACGGCGTGATCCATTCGCCGCCGCCATCTGAGTCTTCACCTTCTTCTCCAACCTCGCCATTATCTCCATCTTGAACTTCTTCGAGTGCACCATCCACAGTATTATTGTCCGTATTAGAATTTGATTCCTCGAGCGCGGTCTCGTCCACTCCAGCACTCTGTTCTACGATCTCATTGATAGTGGTCGCTGCTAGATCTTCGGTAACCGTGTTGACATCTGTTGGGCTTAATTCGGCCGCCTCTTCCCCCTCTACTTTGTCGATAGCTTCAGCATTAACTGGCTCTGCAGTAATAGTAGACGACTCTCCATCCGTAGCCGGGGGCTTCCCGTTCAATCTCTTTTGACCGGGAACACTCCTCAACCTCCAATCACCACCATTCCTTTCACATTCGATTTCGTATGCAAGAGCCAAAATCTCAATATCAACTTTGCTGAGTACCGCGCGATCCCCAGTCTTACGCGCAAACTCGCTAATAATCTGTACACTTTTGGGCGACGGCGTCCTTTGCTTCAGGAAAGGGAGATAAAGCGTTTCAACGCGAGATCTGGCGACGGGATCACGGATTTCGCCCACGACTGCCGGGGTGGTAACCAATTCTTCGGCCTGTGCGAGTAATGTCGACAGCGGGGGGACGTTTTTCAAGATGGGACCAGCATCGAGCACAATCGTGTGCACTGGCTTTGTGGAGGCAGGCTGTTCTGTCATGCTCGCGGTATACGATCACTCAATAGGGAAAATGCTAATACAGTAAAAAAACAAACTTCTTAGAGTCTGGGTGAGTTTCATGTTGTTGAGGAAGAATTTCTGGCAACTTTTTCTGTGGATGGCCCGTGCACCGGATGCCTTATCTCTTATCGCCCACAATCTTATCGATAAGACTGCCAGCCCTATTTTTTATTTACGGTCGAATCAGTAATTAACTAGAATCGATCTTGTTGCAATTGCTTGGAAACAAAGTGCGGCCAATATCCAGGATCTTGCTGCCTTGAAGCTTTGTACGTATGTTGTACAGCTCGGCTAGGCTTTGCGGTGTACGTTTCTGAAAGTGGCTGACTTGACGGTCCTCCCACAAAGCAGAACGATGTCGTCCAATCTCTAGGGCTGGTTGTATTGTTACGAGCGACAGGAACAATCTTATGCAATTTCTTTATCAATCGACTTTCGGTCGAGAAAGCTAGTTCCTTGATTTGGAGATATTTTCGTGCTTTCGACGGCCAGCGCCGTAAATATAGTACGTACCTCTAGCAGACACGACTGACTGTGTCTCAAGAGTAAGGAAGGAAAACAATGGCACTATGGCTAGCTACCTAGGTAAGAATAAGCAGAACTGCTGGGCGAGGAGACTCGACGCAGGACACAAGTACCTAGGGAGCCGTGAGCGTACATGGGCCGTACCTTAGTAGATAAGTTTACAATATCGAGGCTTATTCTAGCAACAACCCATGACTAGCTTAGAATCCAACTACCTAGCAATCTAGAAGAATAAAACGAGAAAAGTAGAACCTAGGCTATTTTTGATTCCACTGGCACCTCGGGCTTGCAGCGTAAACAAGAATCAAAGAACCACGACCGCCCTGCCCGATTGGGTAAAGGAGCGTCCACGACTGAACCATCTCGCTCCCCTACGCGTCCGCACTCATATTTCCCCTCTTTTCTGTTATTGCTTCCAGTACAACTACCCTCAACCTTAAGTGTTGCCTTGGATAGTTGCCTACTTGTTCGTCTACACGTCGAAGTCGTCTCCTTGCTCTTCTTGGGAATCGCTCTCGAAGTTTACTATTCGATTTATGAACCCAAAATGAGCACTCATGATGTTCACGTCCTCCCTCTGGGAACCCGTGCTATTGAGGCAATAGTAGCCAGTGCGATACTTACGGCCCTGGCAATTGGCTTGGTTGTTGCTCGCTTCTATACTCGACGACACATCATCCATGCATTGCAGTTGAGCGACTGGGTGGTTCTGGTCTCCTTGGTGCGTCACTCAGTGACCCTTCCTCTTTCTCCTTCATGCTTCTTAGACCTCATATTGACACTTCAAGTCTAGTTACTGTCTATTACATTCGTTGGGATCTTTGTTGCAGGTTAGATCCCACCTATCATATTGATATCGTCTTCCAAAAAAAACTAAAAGCTAACAATTATCCTGTCCCGCAGGAGTGACAACTGGCATGGGCTTGCACGAGGATGCCATTCCTCTAGGGACATCTATTCTGCAAGCCAAGGTAAGGAAGAGAAAAGATGGTTTCACCAAGCAAAGACACCGAACCGGAAAAGGCTGACAATCATCAAGCTCTTCTGGATTAGTATCCCGTTTTACAACGCCGCCATGATAACAGCCAAAGCTTCGATTATCATCGAGTACTTTCACGTCTTCCCAACCAAAAGGATGCGCATGGTCTGCTGGGTCATGGCTGCTATCCTGATCCTGTGCGGCACCTGGATGGTTTTCAGTGCTGTTTTCAATTGCGTTCCTGTTGCCAAATTCTGGAATACCAACCTCCCTGGCCATTGTCTGCAAGTTAAGGCACTTTGGTTCTCTAATGCATCTCTCAACATGCTTACCGATATGGCAATCCTTATCATTCCAATTCCGGCCTTGGCTTCGTTGAACCTACCATTTACACAGAAGGTTGGACTGTGTTTGCTCTTTGCCTTGGGTTGGTTGTAAGTCTCATGCCGTTGTCTTTTTGTCCACTAGTTTCCTCGCATGCTGGTGGCAAGCTATCACCATACAAGTTACTTTTCAAGCAATTTCCTGGTCTGACTTCTTTTAGTGTCTGTATTACTAGTATATGCCGCCTGCAGAGCTTGAGAGTACTAGTAGACTCAGATGATCATTCTTGTGAGTCTTTCCTTTCCCCCAAATCCCCTGAAGACGACGAATTTCCTGTCAAGTTCTATCAACTTACAAATCTCTTATTGTCTCTCCCTAGACCATAGCCTGGCAGTGTCAATGTGGTCCGCTGTCGAATGCAACACTGGAATAATCTGCGCGTGCCTGCCAACTCTCCGGCCAGCAGTAACCCGCATATGGCCATCATCATCATCCATCTTCCCTGCTCCGCCAGCCGCCCAGGCTGGCCATCAACCTGAGCCTTATATCACAGATCGCACATCCTTAACCCGCGGCGGGGGTGGTCCTGATTGTCGTCCGAACATGCGCATGAACATCGCAACCAGAGACGTCGTCGAAACTAGCGGCGAATCTGCCACCAGTTCTAAATACAGTATAAACGGCGGTACGCCTCAATACCAACAATTCATGCATCCTAGGGTTGTTCCCATGCCTGGGAATGCTTTCGCACAGGATCTGCTGCGTAAGGGTTCCTTTTTTGAGCAGCGTCCTAGCAGTTATATCTAAGCTTTTCGCTATTTTGCCCTTTGTCTTTTTGACTTGGTGCTTTCGGTGGTATCTTTTTTGGTTCGCGGTCGTTGAATACAATACGTATGGAGAGAATTTAAAGGGTGAAAGACGAGGTTGTATACAGGAGTCTTGGGAAAGGCCAGCGTGCTAGTGGGATTTGAGTTATTTATTCGATCAGTCAGTCAGTCGTGGTGGAGGCAGTACTTCAATGAATAAAAAGGAAGTAGGTCTTGTCTCTTTCCTTAGTTACACTGGCTGTATAAAAAGGGAGATATCCCCAAGTCCACAATACGATCATATCAATGATGCGAATGGAATCACAACTTAGAAGCAAATACTCAAACGCCTTTTTGTCCACTTATTTTAGGTGATTAACTGTGATGGCAGTACTCTATTTTATTCCGATTGCTCCAAACAAGTATGTGTACAAGCCCAAATCGACAGGGTTCTCAGAAAAATACTCCACGCAAACGATGGATAATATGATTCTACTCGAAAATCACATTTTATACTTCCTTCAAAAAAGGCGATTTCAAGCCAACCTCAAAAACTATGAAAACCCTTATCTACCTCCTCAAAATGGTCGAAGAAGCCTTTGTACAACTTAACTCCTAAACCAGGATCCAGACTTCCTGTTGTCGCCCGGATACTATGCATACTCAACTGTGGAATACCAGCATCAATCGTCCTGACTCCAATTTGAGCGCTACTCATGGGGCCAATAGTGCCGCCAGATCTAGAGTCATTTCTGATTTGGAAGATTTGCAGCTTGCTGTCACATCGTTCAGCAACTGTTTGCAGGATGGCAGTGCTGACGGCATCAGTGGCCATGTGGCCATTTGGATCGGCATAGACGCCCACACCGACATTGAGGCGCGGCATATGGTTCTCCAAATATGCACTGAGATAGTTAGGGTTAACTGCATGAACGACATCAGACGAGATCAAGAAACTGTTTGCGACGGTCTGGTTGTAGAGGTTTGGTCCGTAGTTACCGTCAGCAAACGCCTCGGTAATACGCTCAATTACGCTGCTCAGGTAAGTCGATCGTGCACCTTGGCGAAGGAGAGAGCCGACTTCCTCGTCATCAAACATGCCAACGAGTTTGACGAGGCCCGGCGACGTCGTATCGGGAGAAGCGATCAGAGCTTCGTGCGCTGCGAAGCAGCAGAGTTTGTCGTCTACGCGACCAGCAAAAATCATGTCTTTGTCGAGACCGCCAACCTGAGCAGGTTGACTATCATAGAGCTCCAATTCCCAGTTGATAATATTGCTAGAGTCAGTGATACCGAGTTCTTTGGAAATGACTCGTACCAATTTGGGAGGCTGAGACGCTGCGAAAGTGCCCGGCTTGATGAAGTTCGCATCCTCATCAGCAGAAGAAGAATTCGCAGAGAAAAGATCAGAGTTATCAATTCCAATAATAGGAACCATGTTGGTCTCTGGGTTTGCAGCCGTTGATGGTGCACCAAAATGAGGAGCCAGAGTCGGTATACGAGCAATGGGCCAGTCCAGCTTCACCAATTTCGTCTTTACAACACCATTTGCATCCTTGACGAGGACCCGGCCTCCAATAGCCAAATCCCGGTCCCACCAGGTCTTATTCAAGGCACCTGCGTATGGAGCAATCGCTAGCTGCCGGAACCCAGCCTTGGTCGGCAGCGTTGACACGGGCTTCAATCTAGTCGTCAGCGCATCTATATGCCCTGCAACAAGTCCAATGCCATTGCCGCTTTGGTACTCAGTTCCAATGGCAAATGCGACCAAGGAACTGTCATTGCGGGTGAGATAGTACTTTCCACCGCGCTTCAACTGGGACGTCCACGTGTCACGCTCAGAGAGTCTCGTGTAGCCGTTGGCTTCGAGATCCTTGCAGAAATAGTCGACAGCATGGAATATAGTAGGGTTATTGCTTATGAAGTCAATAAAAGGCTGGGTATAAGCCTCCGGCGCGAAGGCGGTGTTCGCCGATTGTTGCTGTGATTGCTGTCGGGGGGAAGCGTTCGAGTTGGGTTCGGACTCGGAGAGTTGCAGTCGCGACACCGAGGACTGAAGGGATGGGAGTCGCTGTTTTGTCATTTTGGAATTCGGAAGGGGTAAGGAAGCAAGGCAGTGCTAGTACTATAGTATGGCAACGGGTGAGGAGGAGGAGAGGGGGAGAGAAAGACGAGGTCTAAAGAAGATAAATAAGGCTTGTAGAGACTAAGCTTAAAACGGCAGGCAGGCGCCCCAGGCAGCGATGCTTATCAGTTTGCAGCTGCCGCAGCCAATAGCAAAGCTTGCCGCCAGCCTCAGGCCCCGCAGCGTGACCCAAGATCACGCGAGATCACGTTACAAAGTTAGCCCTAGTTTGTCGGGGCAACGCAAGGTTTGTCTCCTAACAGCAGCCCTTGGGCAGTATTCCTTTCAGAATGGAGCAGGTAATCCGAAATAGTTTTATTTGGTATTTCTATAATGAGCGAAAAAATGCAGTCCCTTATTTTACAAAGAACACGTTCCGAATACGAGGTAGTTGCGTCCTTCATTTCCGGAATCCGCGGCCAATGTATCCCTCCCTAACTCGACCCAACAACTGCGTTCCAGTTGATCATCCCATCGGTGCAGTTCGTCGTGATAGCTGGCCCTGTAGCATACGCAACTGTTGTTCTATTCCTCACTAACGAGAATGTCGTATTGCCCGTCTGCCCATTGAACGGTACCTCAAAGGTATTCATTCCGACCTGGCTCGCATACAAGGTGGTAACAGAGTTATTTGTGCCAATGCGTACCCCTAGCCAGCTCGGTTCCTTTACGAGGGCTGCAATGTAGATCTTGTCTTCGGCAAGAGAAGCTGGATCCATTGCTTGCTGTCCTTGTTGCGGGCAGTTGCCTGTGGTACCCCCATTGCTGCCGGATTTATTTGGGTTAGGCCGGTACCAGTAAACCAGTGTGTCTTTGACTACCCGTATTCTGGACCTGTCACCTAATTTGTACGATGCAATATAGTATGGCAGTAACTCTCGCCATGCATCGTGGTGATTGCTCTCGACGTATCGTGCTGCTCCTTGCGGGATGCCATCAGCATGGATGGGCCCGATGTAGTGCGACTCGCCATAGTCATTCCAGGATATAACCTAATCCATGATGAGCGTACACCAACAAAAAAGAAGAGGCAACTACCGCGATTGTCGCATCATACCTGAACCAGATCTGGTTGGAAACGATATATCTGTTCCCACCGATACGTCCAGAGCTGTGCTCCTTTCCATAACCAATTCTTATTCCATTGTGGAAGGTTTGTATAAAACCACGGCGAAACGGGCATCATGTAAGGCTTTCCATTGGTGGCATTTGCCCATACTTTGTCACTATGCAAGGTCTTGTCGTCGGCCCCTGCCGGCCACGCATCCCAGCTGAAGAAGCCATCAACTGTATCTCGCACTTCTGCAAAGCGTTGCGGTCCTAAGCTCGTCCAGTCTGGTATAACAAAGCAACCAGTCTTGTTGCGAATAGACGGCCAATCATCGACATTTCCGACGCCCTCAAAGGTAGACACGAGAGGTCTTCCTTCGTAGTAAAACTGCGCTGACATGTTTTTATATTTGTTAATAGTTTTGACCACTCTATCAGCCAGCCATGGCCCTCCAGATAAATAGTCGAAGGAGAGGAAAAGAGAAAAATTTCCCACAGTATCCGCCGCGGCGTATGCTTTCTGCAGAATTTGGTCCGTGTTGGTGTCTTGCTGCCCTATATTCAAAGCAAACCCGTCGAGAAATGAGTGTTTTGCTAGCCTGATTTCCGATTCCCATTGTTCCTGTGTAAGACTGGCGGCATTGCCAACCTAGGTAGATCGATTTCAATATCAATTACCGAAACCACCTTTTGGCGGACAAGGACATCTCAATGAGATGGTGCTGAACTCACCAAGAAGTGTGCAAAGACGAATTTTGGCATAGTTGCAGCAGCATGAACTATGCTCGTTATAATAGCTATCAATAAATAAAAATGCATATTGACTGGTGACAAACTTTAGATAAGGAGCGTCAAGAAAGAAATGAAAACGACTTCACGCCTACGTTAGATGGTTACCCAAAGCTAGATATTGGAGAGTTCTTTCTCTACAATTAATTGAAAACAAACCACCGCATCAACATTCTTTCTCTCCATAAATATTCAGCAGGCAAGGTACTTCCAAGATAGGTAGAAAATGGTGACTCGCAAGACACGATCAATGCGCGTATAACTTCAAAACAATAACGGACACCAGACGAAATGTGGAATGGATCGTATATGACGAATACTAAGATTTTTAAAATGCTATTTACGTACGGGTAACTTATGAAATATCTAGTTAACGCACGTCCATTTTGTTATCAATGTTTTGTCTCGGTCTGGCATGGAATCCATGCCATGGACAAGGGATGACTGGTTTCCCCACACCGGTCCTTTTTCCATGAAATATAAAAACTTATAAAAGTAGTTATGCAATGACATATAAAATACGAGTTAGTTGTTTTAAAAGGACTGACATGAAATAAGGGTTGCCTAGATAAGAAATTACTTCCTTACATGTATCTACTTCTTTAGATAAATTGAAGCAGCTTACCTAGGTAGATTCATTCCCCTTTGAAATAATACAAATATAGTTTCTGAGATAGACTGATTGGACAATATATCTGTTCTAGATTCATTCGGTGTAGTCTCTTTGATAGACTACTCTTGTGAAGTTGGCCGACTTCCTCTGGCTGGGTATCACACGTCTCTTCGACTGTAGCATCTAGGTTGCTGTTATATATCTTGCAGCCCGGATTCCAGATAACGTGGTTCCTTTTTTCCAAGAGACATGTTGCACCTAAGTCGCTTCCGCGCGACAGCGACAGCAGCTCCCATCGGGCTTCACCAACCCCAGAATCGAAAGACTTCCAACTACAGTAGGCAGTACTCTCATCGCCGTCTGAATAATCCATGTGGGCGCATGACGTAGAATCACCAGACTGGCTCTGTGGTCTGTCAAAACCAAAAATCTGCCCCAACTGAGCTCCAGAAAGTTCTTCAATTTCACCGTTATCCTGAAATATAGCAGTCTTCTTCGATGTGTGAGTCCATCCAAGTTGTAAAAATGGGCGTGTAAGACTCATAGTTTGGGAATCTCAGCTTGCAGGAACATAAATATCGCGAGTCGACCTCAGCATTTGATCCATTTATTGCTGGGCAAACAGATTTTGGGAAGTTCGTGGAATTATTATTTATGGCGTGCATAAATTTTATGCTGTTGTTGCTTCAGCGATGTGGCGGGATGCAAAGAGATCAAACAAACCGATTTTGTTTAAGCGTTGTACATTAGGTATGTCCCGCAGCACTGAACAGTGAACACAGTTGAACCGTGAACCGTGAACAGGAAGTAATTTGCTGGTCAAAACCTGACTGAGGCCTAGCTTAAATTCTACCCTTTCTTAGCAATGTCTTCTCGAAGGGCACTGTTCGTCATCGATATCCAGAACGAGCTTATTGCCGATCCCGAGACACGCATTCCTAATCCTGAGCGGGTTATTAAGGCATCCGAGCAAATCCTGAAGGCTGCCCGTTCAATACTTGACCTTGACTCCTATAAGGGTGGTGAGCGGTTACCACCCTGGCTTATTGTCTTCGTCCAGCATGAGGAGTTTCTGCCCGAGGGGACTATGGTGAGGGGGACCAAGCCTTGGGAGCTCTTCTTTCCCCCTCGCCCAAACCGGCAGGACGAGATACTAGTGGCGAAGAGCACAGGTATACATATTCTGAAGTTTATACAGAGCGTTACCTAAGCAGAGTCTATAGGAGACACTTTCGAATCAAATCGCGATCTCGCGTCGAGGCTTCGCGATAATGATATCTCTGAGATCGTGGCATTCGGCCTCCAAAGTGAGGGCTGCGTGGAGGCGACGTGCAAGGGGGCGCTAGCCGCTGGGTTTAACGTGACCGTGCTCTCCGGCGCGCATTCAACCTATGATAGCGATATGAAGAAGGCTGTGGAGATTGAGCGCGAGGTTGAGCTTCGCCTATCCACCTGTGGCGCTCGTGTTGTTCCTTGGGAAAAGGAAATCTCCACTTGGGCGGATCTGCCGCTGAATGTTTGAAGTATACCGCCGGCCGATTGAGGTCGGGCTTCAGTTGAAGTATGCAGGGAGATCTCCAATTACTCGGCATCAAGACAGGAGTACAAATGCAATATTTCTTACTCAAGTTGTCTGCATATTTGTATCAATGATATATAGCCAGGAACTGCGCTGAAAAAGTGCAAAAATTTGTGGCTGGCTTTGTACCAAGACGGTATGGAAATACATGTGCTAGGAATACCTCACCTCGTACAGTATGTGGATATTGGTGAAATCCATTAGACTAACAAGAAATCAGTGGGCGAATTTTCAGGCTAGTTAAACTGAAGTGGTAGTATTCACTTATCTATTTATACGAGCTATAATACACGATAAGAGGGATACAGTAATTGGGGAGAGATCTAGGGGAGAGAACCGGTCAATGGAACTTCATAGAGGATACACGCCATTACAATGTTCTAGGGAAAGTCTCCCTAAGAACACGTGGTTCGATTGCAACTCCATTGCCTTGATCATCCAGGTGAAAGATAAAGTCATCAACAGCGACCTCGCCGTACATAAGAGAGTCTATGGAAGACCACTGATGGGCGTTAGGGTCAAAGATACGAGAACTGTTGTTCGAAACATTGGGATTGTATGTTTCAAATATAGCCCGATATGCAGAAACTCGGCTCTCATCACACCCGGACCTAGACTCGAGACTGGTTTTCTGAAGGCGAATGGCATTGAGTTGGCCACCAGCAGTCCCATCCGCAAATGCCTGTGCTGTTGCGTACATATCAGTGCCACGATTGATCCAGCTCTTGATTAGAAGACCGGGATTATTGCCATCTGCAGCAATTACTAGTGAGGAGTTCTGCTTTGGGTCGGCGGCTGTGTAGGTTCCGCAGAGTTTCTTACATGCTTGGTTGCGACTAGTCATCTCCAAAATAGGAAGCAACTTTTGCATGACCAACTCTGCAGCAATTGTAATGGTAGAGCCACTGCTCGGGCCAGCTGTAAGAAAGGACACTGTCACTCCGTAGTCAGGAACAAGGACTAAAAGGGAGTTGTAGTTTCCAATGCTTCCGGATTTGGTGTAGAGATCGAGAACGCGGCCTTGGGTGATGTCAGTTTTCGTCCGCCATATTTCCCAAGGACTTCCAACAGAGAAAGCCAGCGAACTAGTATGCGAGGTAGGTTTCATCCATCTACTTGTTTCGAGTACCGAAAGTTGCTTGTTAGACAGGATAGCTTGACCAAAAGCCGCCAAATCGCGAGAAGAAGAGAACATTCCAGCCGTCCTAATTTGCATCTGTCAGCCCAACTCCTATAAGCTCAAAAGAATTTAGGTTACTAGATATGCACTCACGGTGCCTCATCGCCGGTATCTTGGAACCATCCATTATCCCCATTTGGAATAACCCATGATCCATTGCTCTCCGGACGATGTGTGCTAGACTGGCTAAGATTTAGGGGCCCAAAAACCGATGACTTCAAAAGTGATTCGTATGATGTGCCACTGAGTTTTTCAAGCACGTATCCCAAGATTCTAAAATTAGCATTAGAATAGATGGGGGTCGTTTCGGAAGGAAAGATAGGGTGTCTCTGGATGAGTCCTTGGAAATATTCTAATACGCCAGATTGTGAGTACATAATGGAGCCAAGTTAGCTTGGGACAGACACCCACTTTGAGCATTGCATGGTGGTAGACTAGAGTTGCCTGCACAGGAAGGGATATCTTCCGGTGGCAGACTTGGTAGCCCCGCCTGCTGCCATGGGAAATTCTGGCTTGCCAAGTCACCATTGGCATCTTGCAAGCTGATCAGCAAATACTTGAGCAAGAAATAGGTAGACCAGTGTTGATATTCACATACAATCTCGCCCAATTCCAGACAGCTGTGATGCCATAGCCCCGACGGTTATGTTTTCCCAGGCAACATGATCGACAGAATTTTCCACCCCGTGCTGGGCTCTCACAGCTTCACGCAACTCAGGGATGTAGTCCGTGATAGGGTCATCCCACTGCTCCCTTCCGAAATTCACCAGCAATGAATATACTGTGAAGAGCTTGGATACACTGCCAATGCGATACACCGAATCCTCCGTGACATTCAGCGTGCTTCCAGCTGTCTCATTGAGAAACGGCGAAGAGAAATGGAAGTTGAAGAATGGGGTTCCTTCGCTATCCTCAGTAGACATGGCGGTGATTGACACCGATGATGTATTGCCCATGAAGTCACCGAAGTCGCTATGGCCCTGTTGAAAGGTCTGATGCAGCGTTGCTGACAGATTAACCAAGGTAGGATTGATTATTCCCATCCCCAACCCGGATGGATGAGGTAAAACAGCGCCCAGAAGCAGTGAGTCCATTTTTGTTGGTCAGGAAAGATATACTTGAAGGTGTATGTCTGGGTAGTTTGGAGGAGATGTTGTTGCTCTGATGTGAGATTTTCATTTTCAAAAACCTCAAGTGTTCCGCAATGTATATTTATATCTATATCAATATTTCTGCCTACCTAGGTATCCATTACAGTGGTTTCGACGGATAAAAGGCCCCGGTTGCTAGAAAAGGATATCGACGGCACTTTCGCGGCGATGGGCTTGCGATTGCCCGGTGCTAGAAATTTGAAAAATGTTACGAGCTTAGTGGTGCTAGAATTACTTCCACATACCTAGGTACATATACTCGTAGAGACAATCCAAGGAGCTTAAATGTTTGCTAACCCTAACCCTGTGCACCCCTAAGCCCTAAGACACACCCTAATCTTGGCTTCGCCGGCTCTAAAATACCTTGACCACCCCTAAATCTAACCCCCCTAAGTGAAGTGTGCGTAGGAATAATCCTAGCACTGCTGAGCTTGAAGTCTAGCACCGTACGGCGTACAGTGCACGCTAAGTTTCTATCACCAGGCAATTGCAAGCCCATCGCCGCGAAAGTGCCGCGACTTAGACCAATCATAGTTTTGAGAACTTCCACCGTCCTGAAAGCAGTTAGATCAATCATGTGCACCAATGGTTGAACACGGCCAAGAGTAAATTTCAACAGGTAATTAAAATATAATTCAAAATGGTACGCTACATAAAAGTCTCCGCATTTATATCCACATTTGACGCTAATCTTTCTCACGCCCGTAGTACACCACGAACACCCGCGAAGTCAAATTCATCTAATGTCTCATGCCACAATCTTTCAATGGCGGTTGTTCCCTGTGGTGTGTAAACAAAAGCGGGGAACCTAGAATAACATGTCAATATCAAATAATCATGGGAAAAACAGGATGAGGTTACTCACGGTCGAATCTCCCAATCCATGATGAAACATCCATGAGATTCTTTTTGTTTTACCACAGTGGCGTCCAAATATGTCGAAGCACCAGCCGCTACGCTGCGGGACAGACCGGCCAGCACCGGAGCGGCAAGTATCGCCACAGCTTTGGGCATGTCACGGTTTAATCCCGTCCCCTTGGTCATCCCGGGGTCCACGAGATTGATAATCACATCATCCGGCGATACATAATCGACAAGTTTGTACACAAACATCTGACAAAGCAGTTTACTCGTGGCATAAGTTTCCAGGCCAGGAGTAGGTCCAGTTTCGACGTTATCGAATGATTTCAAGAGTGGTGACTGCTGGCTGTTGGAGAATTTCGCCGCGAGTGTGGTGCCCGAGGAAACAATACACAATCTCGCTGGTGTCCCCTGCGGAGACTTTCTTTTCAGAATCGGCAGGAGCAAAATAGCGAGAAGCATTGTTGAGAGGTAGTTGACCTGCAACATTTCCTCGTGGCCGGTAGCTGAAACGAGTTCGAAATCGCCCTTGGATCGCCCAGCGTTAAGGATAGCGATATCTAGGCGAGGTAGCTCGCGCTCCACACGCTTGACGAATGCTTGAACCGAATCATATGAACACATGTCCAGCATCCATACACTTATAGCTGCATTCGGGAACTCCTTTTGAAGCTTGGAAACCGCAGCTTTTCCTTTCTCCTCGGAACGTACAGTGATGATAATGCGGGACAGACGTAATGAGAGAAATTGGCGTGCAGACTCGAAGCCAAGCCCCTGGTTCCCTCCCGTAATAATCGCGACCTTCCCGGAGAGGTCAGTATCCTTTGGTGGGTACTGGGCCTTGAAGCATAGTTGAGACTTGAAGAATATTGGCCAGAACCCAGAGGCCAGGGGCGTCATATCCTTGGAACCCATTGTTAGCTGACGTAATATGTTGTGTGTAAAGAATTCTTTGTGAAGAGTTGTGAAGACAGTGCAGACTTCTGGCTTGAGAGGAGGCGGAAGCAGAGATATTTATACCTACCTAGATAATTTGTGAGAGACCATGGTCTATCGTAATAGTCTCGGAAGAAGTTCGATGCATGGCAACTTGGAGCCGCAGATATTACCCACAATCGCAAATGCACGGTGTGAAAGCGGTATAGTGGCACAATATGGACTTAACAATTGTAGCTCCTTGCAGGGAATGATCCATATAGGTCCGGAGTTAGGGGACTTGATGCTGTCTCTGATTACAAACGAGGCAGGGGCGTGGGCTCACAATCAAAACCCTAAAAGATGCGCGTATGCGCTATCCCGTTCAGGTCTAGCGCGTGCAATTGCACTTTCCTTTTCCGGAATAATGAGAGAGCCTTACTGAATATGGGATAGTCGAACACTCTTTTTTTGACTTCACTTCAAGTCTTATTCCACGTTCGAGATTTTTTACGCGGAGATACACGTTTGTTAATAGTAAAATCCGCTTTGGATTGAAGAATTCACACCCATACTCAATGGAACGAAAGCGATACGCCCGACGGCAACGATGCGCGAGGTCATGCCCCGGTACCAAGACTGACCTTCAATTCGTCAACGTCAACGTCACACCAGACGATAAGGATCAGAGGGCGAGAACACTATCAATTATTCGAGCACACGCAGCCCACTTTCATTGGCGTCATAATAGGCCTCCGCGAAATAAAGCCATCTCCGAGCGGTCTGGACGTGACAACGGGAGGGAACGTGGACCCGATATTATTAAATCTCCCCCGTTGTATTACAGTGACTTTCCTAGCGCGTTAGTCAACTATTGCATTGCATTCAGTAAGCAATTGGTCCTAAAATACCTATAAATGAGCCGCAGCTAATGGACGTCAAGATGCCGAGGTTGTTCTTCCAGCTCTATTCCCTGACGGCATCGACAGTCTGAAGGCTAAAGCAAGCTTTGTACAACTGTCAATCTCGAACCCGTGCATGCTGCATATTTTTATTACCGGAGCTTTGATATATTCCCCGCAAGCAATTCTAGGTAATACGCCTTCTGAGAGGATTGCGTCCGACATATTTCGGTCCCGCGCCGAGATTGTGCGAAGTCTGAGTATAGCTATCAGAGACCCTGTAGAAGCATGCAATGACATCAATATTCTTGCTATCCTTTCACTAGCTAAGCTCGGGAAGGCTCAAAGAATGGAAGAAATGCCACTTATGACACCGAACCAAGGTCCTCTGAAAAGTCTGCAGTTATTGAGCGGCCTGGCATTATCGGAGATTGACCCCATTCACTTCGAAGGGTTATCAAAATTAGTCGAGCTCAAGGGTGGGTTGGACAAAATTAAGCTCCCAGGACTCGCCTCTATCATCTCACTGTAAGTTGGCTCTGTGCACAACGCTTAACCTCAGGGGAAAATCTAATTCTCCAGCAGTTCAGGACTTCTAGTTGGAACTCGACAATGCACAGCGCCACGTTTTCCACTAGCGCCAATGTCGGGCGGGTCAACGGAGCTTGTATTCGATGGTCAAGGGGTCGATTTTGACACAGATCAGGATATTTACATGGTGTTAACAATGCTGAATAGCTACACTTTGATGGTTGACGATTTTTGCGAGGGTAGAAGAGTAGTAAGCGCTTCTGAGCTCATCGATCATAGGAACATGACGCAGCATGCTCTTCTGTCACTCCCACCGAGGGTGGGGAGCCCAGAGTGCTACAGACTTGCAGCTTTAATCTACAGCCTGCTTGTCACATTTCCGCTACCGTATAGTGTTGCACCATTCAAATACTTAGTAATGCAACTAAGGATAGCGCTCACTGACTGGGACGGGGATGATCATATGCTGATTTGGATTCTTGCTATTGGGGGTATTGGGTCAACTGGACTAGTCGAGAGGGCATGGTTCATGAAAAAGCTTCGGGATGCTGCAATGAGGATAGGAGTTGGGTCTTGGATTGAATTAAAATCCACCATCAAGAAGGGACCATGGCATGATGCAACGAACGACAGAGATGGCCAAAATCTTTGGCTCGAGAGCGGAATAGCTAATTGAAAGTATATATATGCAATGTAACTAACTTCTAGGTACTTCATCTCAAGCCCTCGCTGTCATGCCTCCCTCTCACTCGACAGCTTACGCAGCAAAGTCTTTTTCACCGCATGAAACCGCGTAATTGAGCGATCTTTCTCTCTCTGCATTTCCCTGTCACGTTGCCGAACAATTAGTAGCTCTCTGTGGGCTCGTGAGGCTAAAAGCTTGTGGTCAATCAAAATTCTAAAATATATGGCTGTGTACCTAGTTAGCACATACGGTTGACCTAAAAGCATATGACTTATCCTCTCGCAGAACATCAAGGAGCAAATATTGGAAGACTCAATGAAGCTAAAAAATATAGTGTCTCACCTCACTTCATGACCAGCGCAGCCTCTATCTACAACATCCACGGTTTCTCACTTTTACCAATTTCCTCACGCTCTCAGTCTCTTACCTTCGCCACATCTTTTGCGCTCACAGCCATATCTCCAATTTGCTCTTTATCGCATATTTATCTTCCCTCGTATCTCTCCACTCCAATCAACATGGTCCTTCCCAAAGAGAAGGTTGCTGCCAAATTGGCAAAACTTATAACAACTACGTAGCTTACAACCAGTAGGATGCGGCAACTGGCAGACTACAAAGTACATCTTCTATTCACTCCTTCAGATGTGAGTATTAATATCCTACCAGTTATGTACCAGTAGCTAACAGCAAAAACGAATAAAGGGGACAAAGAAGATGGCAAGAAAAAAGATCACAGAGAAGAAAATAATGAAGAAAGAAGTGAGCAAAACGATCATGCACCAATGCCTGGTTTTGTGCATAAGGAGGAAGAGCAACAACACAAGGAAGGTGCCGTAAGTAATGGTACTTGACTGCTTGTTAACTGACAGCTAAGTTCTAAGTTTATTACGAAGGAATCTCTTGTCGAAATGCTGAAGTAAGTTATATGCTACATTGGTTCGGCTACTGGTTGTTAACCGGTAGATAGGGATCTCTCCATAATTGTTGATAGGCTCTCTGAATAGAGAATCATCTGTGACGAACGTCAATCTCATTTGGAATCTATCAAACTAACTACCAGTCGAGGCATGGATACACGAAAATAATGAGAACAAGAAGAGGAAGAAGGAATAAATCAAGGTGTATATCACTTTTCAGCCTCCACAGCTTCAATTGCAGGACCATCGTTGATGAGGACTTCGTAAGGAAGAGGCTCCTTGATTAGGCATGCACCAACAAGACCTAGCTGCCATCGCCTATATCCCTCTTGAGGTATAACAGGAGATGTCCACATACCATTCTCACGAAAAGTATTGGTCACACTGACGGCGACTTGCACCGGCACGTTTGGAAAGAGCTCTGCAAGTTCGTCCTTGAATGATTCTGCTTCATGTTGCATGACCCACTCAATGCCCTTACCAAGAGCGATACAGAATCTCCTTTGTTTATCAAGCACTGCCTCGGTGATCGTGGCGGTTTCCCTATAATAGACACTCCAGGGCACATCGCCTTGCGACACCATCTCCATCGCAACCAGAACGTTGGGATTACGCTCGGCGATAACACGAGCGGACAGGATATCTGTCGCAAAATAGTCACCCATCCCGCCTTGGAATAAGTTTCCCAACATCACACCATCGAGATCCTGGATGTAGTCGACTGACCTCGGGTCGATATCGTTCTCGCGCAGAAGCATCTTGAAGAAAAGACCAACGCTGGCCCCTCCCCCTGATTTCATCAGAACGGTGCTGCCAGCCACGTCGGATAACTTCCAGTCAACAGAGCCTGCGCGTCTGAGAAGGGCGAGAGGTGAGCGATTGGTGATTTGCGCAAAGACGGTGTAGTCCGTCACACGGCTGCGGTACATTGTTGGTACCCAGATGCCACCGAGTGCCATGTCAGCTGTGCCGTCAGCGAGTTCGTTCAGCACGCCATCCCAGGGTTGAGGAACGGAGTACGAAGTCTCGAGTCCCTGCTCACGGAAGAAACCATGTCGTTCGGCGATGTACTGAGGGAGGTAGTTGATATTGAGGCCCGTGGCCGTCAGGTGGAAACGTGTCATATTCCCTTTCGAGTTTGGGAAAACTGATAAAAGACTGAAAGCCTGAACTCAAGATTTCCTTGATGTGTAAGATCTAAGAAGAGGTATCGATTGTATAAATGCGAACATGAGCAATGAAGGCGAGAATAGAAGGCAGAGAACGACTGCGAGGAATTGCGCAGTCAGGCCGTTTTGTCCTCTGGCAACCTCCGTTGTCATTTCCTGAGTACGCCATCATCGGGAAATATTGCTAGTTTATAGTTGTAAACAGTTTTATAAGTGGGTAAGTTTATCTATCATCTTAATTATCGTCGGAAAAGTGCGACGCTCGGGATCGGAAAATTCCTAAGACCTAATGCTTCCTAGCCTCCGATCCCATAGACCTCTTTTCTAATGAGGGCTGTGACTTGGAGGCCTTTTTTTTTTTTTTTTTTTTTTTCAAAACATATGAAACTCCCCATCAATTGTGGTTGTTGACTCGCCACTGGCATTCAGGTCCTGAAGTTCGGGCCACTGCGCTGCAGAACTGAGCATCTCACTAAGGGCGAAGGTATTGGTCGATAGCATATTTGACATGACTTGAGCACTATTCTCATTTACTGCAGTCATGCTGTCACTAGACGGTTGCAATTGCTGCAGCAAATCCTTTACTTGGTGTTCGAAATGTACCCGGCTCTGGCGTACTAACTCAGCATCATTGGTGAGTAGCCAATCAATAGTTGCTGACGAGAGAGCATCAAAGATGTCCCGACAACCTACCGCTCCTTGAAAATTTTCTGAGAGGGCTGAAAGTGTCGAAGCACATGCTTGAAGAGCAGCAATACTATGTTTAAGCGAGTACTCGCCGCGCCATTCCTTCGAATACCAAAGACCATATACAACACCGAGTCCAGCGATGAATAGACTGTGAACAGTTTTCCAGTATATATCAATCTTTCCTTCTCGTTGTAGAAATTTGATGTTTGTAATGAGCTGATAAGAAGCTTCAAAAGCTATTTTCAATTCTTCCGTTGACGGATGTGAGACTACGGAGTTTGGTCGGTAGAGTAGAAGAACGGAGCTGTAATAAATACTATCCCAGTAGGCCTGACAAGCAAATATTGAACTTGGGTGAGCCTTACTGGGTGTTGGGATAGTATCATACCATTTCTGAAGACGTGGTTGGATGTCCTTGATCCAAGCAGCGTAGTCTGGTTTGGGGCAGGCAATTCTCGGAGCCCATGATTGACTATGTTGCACGTGTCTGATTTCGGACTCTAACTTTGACATCGTAAATAAATGGTTGTGGGCTCGTTGGCTATGAACATCGAACTCGCCCAGTTCGCTTCCCAAAGTCGGATAGGTTGTCATGAGCGGATCAGGAAGGTCGACCCGTATGCTTTCATCAATGATTCCCAGGGGACGACCGAGTGTGATACTTAGGAGACGGTCAAACTGGTAAGTCGAGTGCCATAGGCGTCGGCGTTCATGCAATAATTTGGGGTCCATGCTAAGGATTTGTTCTTCAGTTTCCCAATGTATACCAGTGTCAATACATAGACGAAGAGCGGTGCCGGTCAAATGCCACAAGCTTCCCCATGACGGACACCGGGCGACAAATTGGGATAGCAAGAGCACCACTTGGATAGTCTCAAGATCGCTTTTGGCATACGTGATAACTTTCTCGATTAGACAAACCGCAGAGCGGAAACAACCTTCTCTCTGAGATGATCTACCTCCAGACGGATTCGGAACATCGCAGAGTGCGATGGCGAGAATCATGAAGGTGGTAAATATGTCCCTCTCCACGTCTCGATCCGAACTAGAGCAATTGCTCATATGAAGATAGGCGCTCTCCACGGCTTCCTCGACCTGTATTCGATCGATTATTGGCAGGTGAGGAGACCGGAACTGAAAGTAGACGTGCACAAGATGGTCTGCTACATTGCGAGGTGGGAAGGAAGCTTTGGATGCCGGATTAATTGGAGTGTTGTCATACTTGTTTTGCTCGGACACCTGAGGAGCGTGCAAAGTGTCAACATTGACTGCCGCCATCACTAGCCTTGCGAGGGTTATACCGCCACTTTGTCCTAGGAACCGTGGCTGTCTGGAAGGTTCAACGACGATATTTTGAACGCTCTTGATCACATCGTCCTGGATGTTTCTTGAGCTTCCATCAGAATGCGCGGTTATTCCGGTACTCGCCGGTGAGTTGGTTTCATTGGTTTGAAGTGCAGTGGCATGCCCTCCAGTGACTGCGAGTGTTTGAAGCTTTTGAACTTCGCGGGTCAGTGTCTCGACCTTCGTCTCGAGATAAGACACGTAGTCACGAGGTATCTGGAAGATGAGTTTAGCTATGGTAGAGTGGGTTCATTCAAAATGATGTGAGCCCACCTCGGCTTGCTTCCCTGTGTCGTAACTCAAGCACGGAACGCGTGCACGTTCGCAATTTGAACAATTGGGATATTTTTGATCACACTATGCGGAGTAAATTGTCAGTGCTATGTTGCTCGCAGCGGAGGATTGTTGTCAATACTCTTTGCTTTCTCCGCCGACACCTATGCGTTGAAGTTAGCTTCCAATCGTTGTTCGTCCCATTCAACATTGGTTTTATCTCACCTCTGACAGGCAGCCATTCCTTTCATGTTGTCTACACACACACCCCGCACTTCAGATCAAGGGAAGAGGCGAGACGACAGGCGGTGGGCTGGTGGGATGGTGGGATGGTTTACTGATGCTTCGGAAATTGCCTACCAGTATGTATGTATCGGGAAATCCCGATAGATGTCCTTATCGGTCGTTCTACCATAGTCTCAGTACATACAGTACTTACGATATACAAGATTCTCGACTGTGATGAATCTTATCATGCTCGCCTTGAACTCAACCATGAGATTAGACATTGTTATCGCTACTCGCATGGATGGATGTACTTAGACAGGGGTATATTAACCTGAGTAGAGTCGGCTTCAAGGTCTCCCACATCGACCGCTTTGCCTCGTCTGAATAACTACAACTCAACGCTACCGAGGTATCCTCTTTACTCTGAGCCAGGAGTAAGCATAATGGAAGCACCGGAGAAACCTTCAATGGTCACGACTACGGACAACATTGTCGAGCACACGGCACCGGGCTCGATCATTTATATCGATCCCGAGAAAGAGGCTGCTGTGTTGAGGAAATTCGATAAATTCGTTTTGCCGGTTTCAGTAGTCTTTCTAGTTTTATCAACCTTGGATCGAAATAATGTGAGTTTTTGTACTGCTTTTCTCTCAAGGTTTCCATGAACTGACGATGTTAGCTTGGGAATGCTGTTGTATTCGGCTTCGACACCGACCTCGGGCTCGTGGGCGGCCAATTTGGCAATATCAACACTCTTTCAAGCGTTTGTACTATACTGTTTGAGCTCCCTTGGGTTTTGGCAGTTCGGCGCTTTGGAGCTAATAAAGTGCTCGGTGCTTCTCTCATTTCATGGAGTATCTGTACTCTGGGAACCGCTTTTATTCAAAATTATGCACAGGCAATCGTTGTTCGTATGCTGCTGAATGCATGTGAAGCAGGTCTCGCGCAGGGATTCGCCTATCTTTTCACTACAATCTACCCCCGGGGAGAGGCGGGAAAGCGTATCATGACAACAAATCTTTCCGCTTGTATCTCTGGTGCTTTTGGTGGGCTCTTTGCGTACGCTATACAGCTTATGGGTGACAGGCGTGGACTTGCGGCCTGGAGATGGCTATTCATTGTTGAGTTCTGCATCACTATGATTGTAGGCGGCATCGGCTTGATCTTCCTCCCATCCTCCGCTGAAACAGCGTGGTTTTTAAACGCGGAGGAAAAGGAAATAATGCGTCTTAAGAAGCAGCGCGACATGATTCATAGAGGTGATGAAAAATTCGACCGCAAGTGGATCAAAATTGCTCTCACCGATCCCTTTGTCTATTTTCTCGGTATCGCGTTCTTTACATCTTCTGTTGCAATCAATGGATTCGGCGTTTTCCTGCCTACCATTCTTGCTGGTCTTGGGTAAGTAGTTACTATCCATAACCTGTTGGAAATCACCTGATCATTGTTTTATGACATTGTTGAATCATTTCGCTTACCAAACTATCAAATCCTAGATACGCTTCTCTTTCGGTCAACTACATGACCATTCCAGTTTATGTCCTTGGCGCTATATCTCTTGTGATTCAGGTTTACTTATCAGACAAAATGAAGAAACGAGCGGCATTTATTATCGGAAGTTGTATACCAGTTGCCGTTGGATATCTTATTTGCGTCGGTACTCCAAACCCGCATGCTGGCTACGCTGGAATGTTTATCCTCGTTCTGGGTAAGTTTTCTACTTGATTCAAGGCTTATCATTATGCTAAATGTTATGTGAAGGACTTTTCCCAATTTCGACTCTAGCTGTGACGTGGATTGCTACAAATCTGTCGCCAGATGATAAACGAGCTATCGGCATGCCTGTGGCCTATTCCATTGCCAATATATCCGCTTTAGTATCTTCGCAGCTATATCCTGATCAGCAGGGCCCTCGGTACGTCCAGGGCAATGCCATCTCTGCTGGACTGACTGTTGTTGCTGGGTTCCTATATGGTGGATGTCGGTTGCTGCTGAAACGCAGAAATGCGAAGAAGGCAAAACTCATTGCCGATGGAGCTACTGCAAATGGTCTTGAAGGAGATATGAGTCTTGACTCTATGTACATTCTTTGATGCTATGGCGAACTACGTAACAAGCCGGACTTTTTGATGGCTCGTTTCGAATTGACTAGTTTCTAGAGCAGCAACTTGAGAAGCCGAACTACCTAAGTACCTATGTTATTTTTGACTCGGACCACTCTAGAAAAGAATGGGTAACTTTTCTCATTCAACCCGTATGTTCTGTATTTACGTAGGTAACTTGGGAACATTGCCCTGACTACCTAGGTAGCTATGTGATATCTTTTTCTCGGTCAGCCAGGTGCAGCCTTGAAATAAATTTGCTAACGGCAAGCCCATGTTAAGTGCATGCTGAAATATGGCTAATAAAAAAAGGTCCATATCGCAATAGATGCGTAGTATCTCTTTCAACTAAGCTTTCAAACCTGATACTACATCATTGCTAGATCCCAGCTGTCTGAGATTTGCGGAATAGCCACAAAAAATGCCTTACGGATATACAAGCTTACAGTATCGTACATCTCAAGTTCTTTTATCTGCATTATCGGACAGCTGACTTCAAGATAGGAAAAATGCCGAGAAAGGTGAAGATCGGAAATTTCCGATACGGAAGGGATTTGATAGTGGAAAGACCATGCTCATCAATATCCTATATCTTGAAGCAGCTCGATTTCATGCACTAAAAGAAAACGTAAGAATTCCTGTCTATGATGTTGCACATTTGAATCGCTGACCCTAATCTTGGTCGACATGGCCCCTAAAATCACTCTCTACACCGCTCACCACTGCCCCTTTGCCCATCGTGTACAAATCGCTCTACGAGAACTCGATCTAACATTCGAGACCGTCATCGTGGATATTACCATCCCGCGTACTCCGGAATACCTTGCTATTAATCCACGTGGACTCGTCCCAGCGCTGGTATACAATGGCCAGGTTCTGACCGAATCCGGACTCATTGCCAGATTCCTTGTGGACTCTCATCATCCTACGCATCTACTTAAATCTAGTTCCGAGTCAGAGGGCGCCATACAACGATATAAGGTCGAATTCTTCGTGGATACGTACTTCAGCAAGGTGCACACCTTTTTTGACAAGGCTGTTTATTCCACTACTTCTGAGGAGACGGCAGCAGCAGCGAATCAGTACATTGATGCTGTTGTGGAACACATTGAAGCGCTCCTCGAGGATGCTGGGCCATATTTTGGGGCGTCAAGTCGTCTAACGCTGGCGGAGGTACTACTATACTATTTTTTGTCCTTCCGCTTGCTAACATAAGATTCCGTTCATAGGTTCAAACGGGATCGTTTCTGCTTCGCGTTCTTACATTGCCCATTCATGAGGAAATATTGCCTCGTTTCATGCTCGAATTGCTACAGACGAGGGCACCGAACTTTTGGAAATGGGCCAATGCCGTTGTAGCCGAGAAAACTGTTACTTGCGTGTGGGATGAGGACGATGTTGTCAGACGCACAATCGCGAGGGTCCAGAAAAATAAGAAATAGTAGACTATATATCATGGCGGTTGCTGATTGTGTCCTTGTGGTGTGTCACGTTCCCGATTTATACATAGTTATCAACGCAATTATCTCCCACGCACACAATAAAGGCTATTCAGGCTCGATCCAATATCAATATTCTATGCTGTCAGTTCGAGCTTCTATCAACCGCTCTCCCACTTTACATCCCATTTTGCATTCACAGGTACCATCTCTTGCCGCATGATCAACCACTTAGAATTCAAATCGAAGGTCCCCTGATCGCTATACAAAGACTTCTGCCCCATATATCGTGGCGTCTGGATCTTCTGGTCCGAACATTCCCACAGCCAGCCGGCCTGGAGCTAGCACGGCTGACATACCAAAAGCTATATGGACAGGAAGTGTGTCCAGAAGTCAGAACTGACGGGACCTGGTGGTGCGCGACGAATATTTGGGCTGGATGCCAGAGAAGCGTCCGGTTGAGTAAGTTAATGAATGCTTGCAACCTCTCATGATCACTTCCGGTTTGACGATGGCTTCGTCGTCAATTGATGCCCCTAAGATAATAAGATAGGTCTAAAAGAAAAGAATGTGTAGTCTTATATCATGCATAACTATGAAGAATCCGAAATAAGAAAATACCGATCAATTGCAATTCGTATGGCGCCATCTACCCCGCAACATGGTGTATGTTGAGTTTGCTGGCGAAAATATGGCGGGGCCCGAAAATTTCGGAGGCCGAAGACGGACCTCTTCTTTCCCTCTCTTCTACACCTTCCTCTTCGCTCTATATTAAATCTCAAGATCTCATCCTCTGGTCAAAGTATTTGCTTCCTGTCTTTCATCTCTCTGCCATTTTCCAATTCCTCGCAGTTTATTTCATCACCATGGTTCAGTCTTCCGTCTTGGGCTTCCCTCGCATGGGAGTCCTGAGAGACCTCAAGAAGGCCACTGAAGCTTACTGGGCCGACAAGATCACCCAAGAGGCCCTCATCGCCGAAGGAAAGAGACTCCGTCTGGCTCACTGGAAGATCCAGAAGGATGCCGGCGTCGATATCATCCCCTCCAATGACTTCTCTTTCTACGACCAGGTCCTGGACCACATCCAGCTCTTCAGCGTAAGCCTTGGCCTGCAGTTGCTATCTCTCTCTCCTTTTTTTTTCTTGCTAATTGTTTCGTATCAGGCCGTCCCTGAGCGTTATGCTTCCCAAAAACTAAACATCCTTGACGAGTACTTCGCCCTGGCCCGTGGTCGCCAGAAAGGCGGTGTCGATGTCCCATCCATGGAGATGGTTAAATGGTTCGATAGCAACTACCACTACACCAAGCCCTCTTTCAGTGATTCGCAGACCTTCGCTCTTGCACAGGACGCCAAGCCGGTGAGGGAATTCCTAGAGGCCAAGGAAGCTAGCTTCATCACCCGGCCCGTCATTCTCGGTCCCGTTTCTTTCTTGGCCCTCGGAAAGACTGAGCGTGGCCACTCTGTTGAGCCTATCTCTCTTCTTAGCAAGCTTGTGCCAGTCTACGTCGAGCTTCTCAAGGCCCTCAAGGCTGCCGGTGCTGACTCGTAAGTGCAAACACACACACTCCCGTGAACTTACCCTCGAGCACAGTGAAGGAAGGCAACTAATTCGATCACTTTGATCTCCCCAGTGTCCAAATCGATGAACCAGTTCTCGTTTTCGACTTGAAGCCCGAAGTCAAGGCTGCTTTTAAGCCTGCTTATGAAGCCATCAGCGCTCTTGGTAGCGCCGGCCCGCAAATCACCGTTGCCACTTACTTCGGTGACATTGTTCACAACATCGATGTTGTCCCCGCTTTTGCTGGCTTGCACGCTCTTCACGTCGACCTCGTCCGCAACCCCGAGCAATTGGAGACCGTTATCAAGGCCATTGGCCCCAAGCAGACTCTGTCTCTTGGTGTTGTCGATGGACGTAACATCTGGAAGAACGACTTCAAGAAGTCGCTTGCCATCATTAACAGCGCTGCTCAAGCCCTTGGCAAGGACCGCATTGTCATCGCTACCTCCAGCTCCCTCCTCCACGTCCCCCACACCCTTGCTAGTGAGAAGAAACTTCCCGAGGAAGTCTACCAATGGTTCTCCTTCGCTGTTGAGAAGGTCCAGGAGGTTGCTATCCTTGCAAAGGCTGCTACCGAGGGTCCTGAGTCCGTCAAGGCCGAACTGGAGGCCAACGCTGTGGCTCAGAAGTCTCGCGCAGACTCCAAGCGCACCAACAACCCTGAGGTCAAGGAGCGACTTTCCAAGATCACTCCTGACCTGTACAGCCGCAAGTCGGTCTTCGAGACCCGCTATGCTAAGCAGAGGACTCACTTGAGCTTGCCTCTTTTCCCCACCACTACTATTGGCTCCTTCCCTCAGGTAAGCCCGATTTTCAACCTCACAAGTAAATTATGAATGCCTAACAGTTATAAATAGACCTCAGAGATCCGTATCCAGCGAAACAAGTTCACCAAGGGCGAAATCACTGAGGAACAATACGATGCATTCATCCGCTCTGAGATTGATTATGCTATCAAAGTTCAGGATGAGCTTGGTCTGGATGTTTACGTCCACGGTGAGCCTGAGCGTAACGACATGGTTCAGTACTTTGGTGAGAGATTGGAGGGTTACGTTTTCACGACACATGCTTGGGTCCAGTCTTACGGCTCTCGTTGTGTCCGCCCACCCATCATTGTTGGAGATATCTCTCGCCCCGGTCCTATGACTGTCAAGGAGAGCAAATACGCTGCTTCCGTCTCCAAGAAGCCTATGAAGGGCATGCTTACCGGTCCTATCACCTGCCTGCGGTGGTCCTTCCCTCGTAACGACGTGCACCAGTCTGTCCAAGCTATGCAGCTTGCTCTTGCTCTCCGTGACGAGGTTGTCGATCTTGAGCGCAACGGTATCTATGTCATCCAAGTCGACGAGCCCGCTCTTCGTGAGGGTCTCCCGCTTCGCGCCGGCAAGGAACGCGAGGCCTACTTGGACTGGGCTGTGAACAGCTTCAAGCTTACCACCGCTGGTGTTGAGGACTCGACCCAGATCCACTCCCACTTCTGTTACTCCGAGTTCCAGGACTTCTTCCACGCCATCGCTGCTCTTGACGCTGATGTGCTCTCCATTGAGAACTCCCGATCCGATGCCAAGCTTCTCAAGGTCTTCATTGACGAAGCCTACCCTCGCCACATCGGAGTAAGTACCAACTCTTCCTAAAAAACTGAAACGAACAAAATATACTAATGCATTCATGTAGCCTGGTGTCTACGACATCCACACTTCTCGTATCCCCTCTGAGGAGGAGATCAAGCAGCGTATCTCTGAGATGCTGCAGTACCTCCGTCCCGAGCAGCTCTGGGTCAACCCTGACTGTGGTCTGAAGACCCGTACCTGGGAGCAGGTCAAGCCAGCTCTGACCAACCTGGTCAGTGCTGCCAAGTACTTCCGTGAACAACAGAAGGCTTAAAAACGGTCTCTCCCTCTCCCCCTCTCTCTCCGACTTCTTCCCTTCCTCCCCTTCTCCCACGATAGACCATGTGAAATTGATATCCTATTACTTTTCCTTTGTTACGCCGGATCGGGTCCAAATGTTTTCCTATTCCTTCTTTCTTGATTCCAAAATTCTTTCAACAGCATATGCATTTGGCTTTTTTTTATTTTAGTAGGGGGTGCATGGGAAATTTCCGAGAAAATCGAGAAACATAGACTATATGGATGTGATGACGAGTGATGAAGAAAAAAGAACTTAGTCTAGTCTAATTGCAGAGCTTTACCAAACAGACGTCATTCTCAACGAGGCGTTTCTTTGGGGCATTTTATTTATTTCATATCTACCACTTTTTCTTACTGAGTAGAAGGAACTACAGTATTACTGATCAGACGAGTAACCTTGAAATTTTTAAGAGTTATACCTTCTACCTAGGTATAAGAAGAGATCAAATCTTTATACAAAGCATACCTAGCTAAGTTCGCAATGCCTCTTGACTAAAGAGGCAGAATCCAGTAAAAGCACCTAGGCCAAACTACAACATCCCTTCTCCAGTGCGGCATTGGCACAACCTCTAGATAACATTGGAGTCATCTATCTCTGCTACAACGAAATCTTCGACCATAGTTCTCATCAGTTGCTCATCGCAGATTCTGATAGCACCAGCCAAGCATCGAATATGCAGGACTGCTACAGTCGCCATCGAGAACACGTCCACTGCCTATCCGAGGAATGGCGCGCGTCGAGGACATAGAAGCCGCCGGTATCGACCATGTGACATGGACATTATCATCTCCAATGCCGAGCGTCTCCCCTGTCTTGTGCGAAGTCTCGATTCACAAGTGCAATGCAAGGCAAGGCAGTGAGAATAGCGTCGGATTTCTTGCAAAGAACACAACTATGAAGAAATTCCACAGGCAACCTTGGAAATAGGAATTGATGATGGATTGAGCCAAATTAAAAATGAAATATGGTATACAAGATGATAAGATGTGGAAGAATGAACGAATGGAATTTTGGACCTGGAAACAATAATAACATATAGAAGCACACAAAAAAGCATATAGTGACAACGATTGCTGGATTAAATCACAGAAAGTTTCCAATGCCGATACTCGATTTACATGGCCAAAAAGCTGAGAAGAATGTTCGTTCCCGTAAAACAAGGGGAATAATGATGTAATATAAACAGGACAACAAGACACCGGTCGTTTCGAGGGGAAAAGTTTTTTTATTTTTAAAGTGTTTCCCCATTTTTGGTTCTTTGGAAAAAAATATGGATTTTACAGAACGAGCATGGCACCACCGCTGAGAAGAGCAGCGACGATGTAAGCGCCCAATTGCCATGAGCCGACAAAGACGGCGGTAGGAGCGTTGCCGTATGCTCCGCTGCCAGAAGTGGAAGTCTTGCCCGCAGATCCAGTGGCAGCGGCGCCAGAACCGGAAGCAGTGCCGGTACCAGCACTACCAACGGCAGCCAACTTGGTAGAGCAGGTGCTGCCAGAAGTGGTAGCAGATTGGGTAGAAGCAGATCCGCTGAAGGCGCAAGCGGAGGCTCCGTTGCCAGCAGCAGATTGTGCCTGGTAGTATGCATTCAGAGCCCAGGAGAGTTGGTCCTTGGAGTCGCACATACTGTAAGCACCATACTCACCGCTGGTTGCGTTGGTGGAAATGCCAGAAGTGTATGCGGAGTTACCAAGACCATAGATGTAGTCGAACATGTCAGCGACACCTTTGGTGGATATGCTGTCAGAAACGACGCAGGTCAAAGAGGCAACCATACAGGCGCAGAGCTGCGCGTCAGGAGCTGGGGGAAGGACTGAAGCAGCTTGCCAGTTGGCGTCGACGGTAGGGCAGGCTTGAAGGGCAGTGTTGGAAATGGTGTAGGCAGATTTCGAGGTACCAGAAGGTGTGGCGCTTGGAATCTCAGTTGAGAAAGCACTGTAGGCAGGGAGAGTGCTGACGCTGGAGCCGGAAAGGGTGACGAGACCTGTGACAAGTCAATGCGAATTAGAATTAAGAAATTTACAAAATGGCATTGGAAAATTGAATATAGCATACCATAGGAGTTGACATCATCGAAATATTCGTAGACGATTCCACCGTTCAGCATGTAGTCCATCTGGGAGCTGTACATGACAGGAATGTTGGTGAAGGTACGGGGCTTAACGGTGTTGCAACCATATTCGGCAAAGAAGTAGGGAACAGAGTAGTTGGCGAAGTTGGTTGCAATATCGTTGTAACCAGACTGTGTGAAAGAAGAATCACCACACCACTCGTAAACGTTGTCGCCGAAAAAGTCGACAGACTCATCTGCGGAATTGCAGTTCAGGTAGTCGGCGAGGGCATAGCGGATGTCAGGGACATCAGCAGCGGCATAACCAACGCCCTTGTTATATCCCTTCTGCTTAATGTAGGCCTTGGAATCACGGACAGCAGCCTTGACGAAAGCGCTGGCCTGAGTGGTGTTCACGCTGTTGCTGACTTCATTTCCAGCAAAGAAACCGATGACGTTGGTGAAGTTGGCGAACTCGTCGATAACGGAGGTGTAGCGTTGATAAAGATTCACATCCCACGTGGGGCTATTACGATTGATAGACTCGGTGGGTGCGCCCAAATCGATAAACAGGTAGATATCGGCAGCAGCAAAGGCGTTTACGCAGTCGGCATGGGAAGCGTTGGGACTGACTCCGTAGACACGGATGGTGTTTGTGTTGATGGCAGTCAAGTACGGAATATCACGTTGACAGCTGGAAAGATCTGCCAGAGGGTCGATGAAATTGGTAGCGCTGGTTGAAGGCTCCTGATACGCAACACCCTTGATGAAGAACTGGGTGCCGTTGGTCTTGTAGAAGAACTTGCTGCCGTAAGCAATGACGGGGTCGACATCGGCGAGTGCAGCACCGGCAAGCGCAGCGCCGGCGGCAAGGATGGACGTCAACATTTTGGGCAATATGATCGTAGATGTTGTGTATTCTTAGTCAAATATCAACTTTGATGAAAAGGCTGTGTACGAATGAGTGGATGAGGGGTAACAAAGACACGCTCGTTTGGTTTTCAATAAAAAAACAATAAAGAATTGGATTAATAATGATTTAACGAAGGACTGTGAAAGGTACAAAGGGTCGATAATATTAACAGAACTTCATGAGCGGAAAAGAATGCTCAGTGAAGGAGGAGGAAGTTGTTGATGGAAGTCGAGAAGAAGCAAAGTGAAGCGGAAGAAAAGGGAAAGAGCCAGGGGAGGATATTCAACTGAGTTAAGACTTTGGCCGTGGGTCACAGGTGGGTCCCTCCGAGAGGGCCGTCCTGCGCGAAACGGGCCAATAAGCTGCCCGAGTTCAATACCTGGGGCCGATTAGCGCGCAGCTACCATGGGGCAGGGGGCTGAGCCACGCTTGCTGATTGGCTGGGCGCTGCGACAATACCCGTATGGCCGCGTATTTGATACTCTGAATTGCCTGTTTCAGAAAGCTCGGCCAGACTCGCCAGAGTCCCAGACAGAGTCGGCCCCTTATTCCTCAATTGCCGCCGCTGATTGGTTGGTGGCTGGATAGCGGCCTCAGGCTGACAGGACCGCGTAATGTCGCAGCGCGGAAAGTGCTTTGCTGCTCATGATGATCATACTGCCCATCGCAATTCCAAGTCAAGTACGGAGTGCTCCATATTAAATAGTTACTCCGTACATCACAGCCTTTTGTCTGTGCTTGAGATGGCGATTTTCGAGATCAACGGCCGTGCCGAAGTTGCAATACGTTGTCTGTGGCGTGTTAGCGCATGTCGCAGGCTGCCAGTCCTGAGTCAAGTCGAGTCCTTTAGAGACCTGCCCAATCAGGAAGCCAGCATTGCAGCCTGAGGCAGTAAGATCACGTGACGAGAAATATGTTACGTAATGGTCTCGGCCAATCATAAGGTGGCTAGAGGATCACTGCTTGACAGTGCTTGTCAGTGCTTGAACTCGAATTTTGAATCGGAGATGATTCAAAATATAAAAACTGGAGCATACGTTGCATCTGTCGACCACTTATCAGGATTTGTCTTCAATCTCATTGCAGTTGGGGGCTAATCTTAATGGGTCATCGAATCTTCGTTCCTGGACTGGAAAATCGTTAACTGATCGTTTCGAGAAATCAAGTCACTATACTTACTACTGCACACTGACGATACGATTGTGAAGGGTAAACTGCTATAGACATAGGAATTAACTATTGGATATACTATTACAGACCTCAGGCTCATGCAGCGAAATCTCCACACCAATGTGAATGGTCCGGCGGGCCACGCTAGCATGGAGGAGATGCAGCCACTGGATCGGGGGCTTGTACTCCGATAGTGGATAATGGATGCATGCGAAAATGTCGGTGGGCCAAGTTGTTTGCACGTAACATGACCATGTCGGATGTCCCAATTACGTGTAGTTATAGCTTCAAGGTCAGCATCTTTGTTCAAGTTAACATTTAAGACGAATCGGCATTCCGAATTGTCTCGGGCCGGGGCGTGCGTGCATCACGGGATTTTGACGTCATGCCTCCCCCAAAAGCCTCAGCTCGAACAAACACCCAAACTTCTGCTACACAGCAATGCAATGCATATTCTGTGCTCGCTATCAAGCACTCAACAGGCATCTGATGCTCATATGATGCTGGCATGCAACATCGCATTGAAAGCATATCACGCTACCCTACGCCGTCCCTCCATGCTACAGGACTAGGAAGCCCATCGGACCCACCTTTTTTCCTCAATCCTCAATCCATGTTCCAACTTCCAACCATCCCAAGAGTGAGAGCGAGAGTATCCATTTTAATCAATGCCCCGTGCAGTAAATCCTGTGCTTTTCATAGGTGGGTAAATACTGGGTACTCCCCATAACAACATCGTCATTGCTCTCCAGTCTCAACCTCTCCTTTCCTCATTTTCCTTATTCCTTCATCCTTCATCTCCCCGTCAAACCACGGAAAAACACTCAGTCTCTCCAATTCCAAACGCCCAATCTTCTTATCCTTCGATTTTCAAACAAACCTGCTGTAAGAATGACTTCGGTCAAGATTCTGCTCATTGGAGCAACTGGCGAGACAGGACGGTCGATTGCCAACGGTCTACTGGAAGCCGGTGGTTTTGTATGCCTTACTATCCCACCCTACCTCTTCCCTCATTAATCCACATCTAATCCGAGTAGGATGTCCATGCTCTCACCAGGCCTGCGTCGATAAACAAGCCGCAGCTCCTCGCCCTGCAAAAGAAAGGGATCTTCGTGCGAATATGCGACTTGACCGCGCCGGAGGAAGAACTTGCTCAAGCCCTGAGCGGGATCGATATTGTCATCAGCTGCGTGGGAACCACAGACCAACTCACTCAGGTCAATATCGCAACGGCGGCAAAGGCTGCCGGCGTCAAACGATTTATTCCTTGTGCGTTCATCACGATTTGCCCTCCGGGAGGGATCATGTACCTGCGGGATGAGGTAATTCTCTTCAAAACGAAACCCCCACCCGTACTATTTTCCAAGCTAATGGTCCTATAGAAAGAAAAAGTATATAACCACATCAAACAAATCAAACTCCCCTACACCATCATCGACGTCGGCTGGTGGTACCAACTGGCAACTCCTCGACTTCCTTCTGGCAAACTCGATTACGCTATGACGCTGGCCAACGATGAATTGATCGGCGACGGCAAAACGCCAAGTGCATTTACCGATCTGCGCGATATCGGCAGGTATGTCGCCCGCATTGTCGTCGACCCGCGCACAGAGAACAAGATGGTGTTTGCATACAACACCGTTATGTCGCCAGCAGGCATCTTTGCGCTTGTCGAAAAGTTGAGTGGCGAGAAGCTAGACCCGAAATATGTATGTCTTTGTCCCGGTCAATATGTGTATATGCATATAGACTAACAGAGAGAGTATAGATCCCCGAAGAAATCGTCCACAAACGAGTCGCAGAGGCTCGTGCATTCAGCGAAACATACCCTTACGATGCTACGAAATACACAACTCGCTACGCAGCCGAGTACCAGCTATCATGGGGTATTCGCGGCGACAATGTGCCGGAATACGCAAAATATCTGGGCTATCTAGACGCAAAGGAGTTGTATCCGGACTTCAAACCAATTGCATTTGAAGAGTATGTCCATGAATTACTAGCGGGAACGGCGACGGGTATTTATACCGATCGGATTTCGAGGATATACTAAGCCAGCCTTTCTGTTCCTGTTGATGTTTTCCTTTCTTCTTTTCTTTTCTTGTCCTTGGAAGCAGAAAATATACCCATAAGAAGAAAAAGGGGTTATGCTGTTTTTTGTTTGCATTTGCTTCGGGAACACATCGTTTTAACCGAGATATTCACGGGGTTGCATATTCGTATTGTTCACCTTTTTTATAATTGATGCGCATGGCACATTGATTCCCTAGGTATTGAAATGGATTTTGATGATAAAACGGGCTGGCTCATGGATAAGTTTTGAGTCGTACTTATATATTCAATTTCATTTATTCGTTACACGAGTATAGGTTTCACATGGTTCAATAGTTACAGGTATTCATTCACCCATGACGTTACCAACTGGTCAACATTGATGCCATACCCAGCCCTAGGTGTGGGATGAGGAGATACCAAAATCTACCAGCGTCCGGGACCCTGGTAGTCAGGGTGCCACTGGTCCTGGCCACCGTAGTGCTGGTCATAAAGGGCCTCGGCGTTCTCCTTCGCATGGCGCTTGGCCTCAACCTTGTCCCACTCATCCAGACCCTTGGTCTCAATGAGCTTGTCGACCTCGGCACCGGCGAAACCGGCAAGGAGCTCCTTAGCAAAAGCGTGAGATACGGGCTTGCCTATAATTAGTTTTTAACGACATTGTTAGTGCCTGTTCTCGCGTATAACTAGTAACTAGACTCGAGGCTGATTGATTGTGATGGTCTTACCTTCTCTGCGCTGGTGGTCTTCAAAGGCCTTGAAGGCCTCGAAGCTGGCGGCACCGCCAATGAGTTCGTGCGAGAACTTGGCCTCATGCTGCTCGCCACCGTAGACCTGCTCGTGGGCGTTTTGAGACTCGTCTAGGAGAGTGTTAGCAAGTGATAAAACGAGGGCAGAGCAGAAAGCATACCCCAGCCGAAGAAACCCATTTTGGCAGTTGGATAGAATTTGGTAGAGTGGTAATACTGTAGAAGAGAGAGGTTTTTAAGTTGCTGTTGTTGTTGTCCGTAATGATGAAGAAGCAGAAGAAGACTCCGGGGGGGGACACAACAGCTTCTTATATAGCTTGCGCGGGGGAGGGAGCAAACAGACCCCTCACCAAAATTACAGCGAGTAAACGCAATACCCGATACTTTCTATTCTTGGGCACAACAGGCACCATTTTACGTAGCCCACCCCGTAATGAATATTTCTCATTGCGTGACAGGCGATTCGAGTTGAAAGTATGGCAGATTGAGTTTGGATAGCAGACTTTGATTGGCTGTGTGGAAGTCTGGCTCAGCCACAGGCCCCACTGGTGCGGGCTTACTTTACCGTACTGTATGTAATATTGTGTATCGTGCAATACGCAGGCTGGACAGTGGAAATTGGCTTTCGTCTGATACGGTACCAGTTTCACGCTGAAACACTCGCAATTCCACTGTATCCAGTAGTAACCAGGACGGATGGCCATTGGCGGGCCTGAGGCTGTCGAATGCCGATCCTGACTTCGAGGCTGTGCTTACTATACCAGCCACAATATTATAAACCAGCCACAGTTATAGTATAGACGTGGCTGTGCTGAACCGCTATCCATCATCCATGAATGTTTGCAAATGGAACCAATCACTACCTAGGTAATAACTATTCGATAGAAGTGACAAGAAAGATTAAGAATGCCAGCCAAACTCCCCATCGCAGAAGACTTCCCTCCCCACGTGACCGTGGTGATATCCTACGCAGGCTCGCACGACAACACCCCGCCGCCAACAACCACCTCTGCAACCACCCACCACAACATCCTTGTCCTGCTGCACGGCCTCGGCGACACGGCCACCCAATTTGCCTCCTTCGGCCGCGCTCTCAACCTCCCCGAGACAACCTGCATAACCGTCCAGGCGCCGACGCCTCTGCCCGCGAGCTTCGTTGACCATGAGGGCTACCACTGGGGCAATGATGTCATGTTTGACGATAACGGCACGCTCGCCATGGACGCGGAATTCGACCGCGCTCGAAAAGTGATAGTGAAGGATGTCATTACGGACACATTGGTGCATAAACTAGGCTATAAACTACGCGATATCATGCTCCTGGGCCTTGGCCAAGGTGGCATGGCCGCGCTGCATGCTGCGCGGGAGTTGGGTCTGCATCCTCCCGTCGTAAACGAGCTGCCTGAGGCTACCATCTCCTCGTCATCATCGACGCCAACTCCGGGTGGTACTGCTGGTGCTAATGCAACGGAGGAAATGAACAGTAAGCGAACAAACCCTTACCATGCTTCTTTGTCAGGCGTAGTCTCCTTCGGTGCTGCGTATCCATTGTCTGCAAGCACGCTTGGACCCAAGGATCGCACGCCCGTCTTGATTGTTGCCGGTCGAGATGATGGCGGCTCTGCGGTGACGGATACCGCGGTGAAGAGGACTAAGGATGTCTTTGAGTTTGTCGAGATTTATCGTTGGCCCAGACGCGGTGACGGCATGCCTCGGAATAGAGATGATATGCTTCCTGTTATGCAATTCTTTGCCCGACGATTGAGGAGTCGAAAGGGTGTGCCTGCTGGAAGTATTGAATTGACATGATTATTTGACCAAAAAGGGAGGAAAAAGAAGGAAAATGAAATAGAGAAGAGTGCATGGCATCTAATATACAATAATGATAATAATAATACATGGATACATAAATACAGGCAGAATGGCGATTGCCTACTCGCTTGCCTTCTTCTCCCCTAAGACCTTCATCAGCCACTCGTCGTATAAAAGCTCCAAACACGTCGGCCGGTCCTCAGGGTTCCACTGCAAGGCCATCCGGAGCCACCGCAGAAAGCCTTCTTTGTCCTCCCCTTTGATGTTCTCAGCCAGGCCCTCAAGAGTAATGTCTGGAATCGGCGCCAGGTCCTTCCACTTCCCGGATTCATCCCAGAAGACCGAGCTGAGATGTCTCTCTTTTCTAAATTCTGGCGGCGGGGGTCCTAGCAGGGCGACCAGTTCTGCCATATGCACCCGGTCATCGAATATTCCATCCAGGTTTTTGCCTTTGATAATTGTGCGAGTGCTAACAAGATCCCATGCCTAGAAAGATGCATACATCAAGATATTAGCCTTCACTGCTCAATCCAAACATCAGACATCTCAATTCTCAACTTACCACCATGGCAACACTCCAAATATCAACCTTATAACCCCAGTTAGATCTCAAAATCACCTCAGGAGCTCTGTGAAGGTTCGGCATGATATAATCATTATTCTCTTGATCGCCTAATCTAGCTTCCCCGAAATCAGAGAGAAGTGGCAGCCCACCTCTTGGAAAGAAAGTCAGAGACCCATAAATTGTCCGGTCTTTGAGCACTTTTCTAGGCGATGGGGCTGCAACTTCGGCTTCCTCAAAGCGGGAAAGATAGCTCGTCTCTGGCCCAGGAAGTAATAAGTTTTTGAGCTGAAGATCTGCATGAGCCATTAGGTTAGGCCTATAACTACTATGCTAATAACTAAGCTCTTCAGGAGAGAGGCTGGAGGGGATATTACCGGTATGGATGATTTGACACTCCGAATGCAGGAAATCCAGAGCTATAAGAAGCTGTCGAATACCCGGCTTCATGTCGTCAAGGGCCATTGTCTTCCCGGGAATCATCTTCAGCAGAAGATCGGCACTCATTCCGAGAGGTTCGTGGACGAGACAGACATGACGGCCATCAGGACCTTGGATGTAGAAATGGTCAAGAAGTTTGCGAACGAAGTTTCTGCCTGGATGTGTTCTTTCCTTCGAATTTATATGCTTATAAATATTCAGCTCTCGCTCACAATACCAGTCTTGACCCGTCACGTAGACTTTCAAAACAACATATGTTGAGGCACTACGGTAGTTCTCTATTAGAATCACTATTTCTTTCGACTCATCAATTACCTAGGCACGTTGACATACATCAAGTCTTTCGAGAGCCACACTGTGGAAGTTACTCCGTAGCCTATTTTGGCAAGTGTTTGATACCGGTCATTGAGTATCTCGCCCTGTTTGACTGGGTAGTAGTTCTCGGGCTGATACGTGGGCAATTCCTCCTCGTCAATCTCGATGGTCGGATCGAGCAGCTTGAATCCCGATGTGGGAAATACTCTCGGCTTGCATGTCCACGACGTGAGCGTTCGACGCGTCACAGATGTGCTTTTTGGAGTTGATGGTAGGATAATTCGTTGATAGATCAAGCCCCTGCGAGCACCGGACGTACAAAGACGCCAGGTATTTTGCATTATGAAACTGAGCGCAGAAGACCGCGTAGGTAGAGCAGATATGTATGTATCGAAATACAAAGATAGAACAAAACAGTCGAACAAAACAGTCTAGGGCGGTTTGCTGTCAAGACTCAGAGGCTGGTAGTTATTCTCCGATCATGTACTACATACCTAGGTACTCCGTACTGTGCCTAACGAATATAGTAATGGCGCTTTAATTTAACTGTTGCTCATGCGTGACCAAAACGACGAAATATTCCCCTCTTCTCTTATTATAGCTAATTGTAATGATTTGAGCGAATCCCTTTCTGCATAGTGCAAAACCAAAGTAAGTGAATCAAGTCAAGCTTGGAATATACGTCTTCCTAGCCTACACCCTCACTCAAAGATTCTTCACTTTCTTCTGAGCTCCCAATTTATACTTCGTATTGACTCCATCTCGATCATGCCTCTTTCTCCCCTTCTCAATATCCAGCTCAATATCCTTCTCTATATTCGCTTTTCTTCTTTGCCACCAGTCTCTCCACTTGGTCAATTTGAAAGCAATGATGGCGATGATCAATGATGCTCCCACAGAGACTCCGACTTTAGCAATAGTCATATTAGCTTTCAATAAATACACTTAAAGTGAACGATTAATAGTAACCATGGACTTACATATTATCGGGAAAATCCATCGGCCTTCGTAGCTCACGGACTGCCTATTATGCGGGAACTCGGAAACATTCAATGCGAACAGACTGGTTAAGAAAGAGGCAGGAAGCTAGGAAAAGAGAGTTAGACTCTTCGATACTATTTGAGAACGAGAAGACTTACAAATGCGATTGTCACCAGCGTGAAAACCATGATAGCAAGTCCTTGCTTTGCAATCTCTTCGCTTTGCTTGCGACTGTTCTTTGCTTTGTTGATGTTGGCCTGCTTCTGCTTGAGATCGAGTAACATGTCAATGGACTTTTGGACAAATTCAGCATCCTTTGTCATTTCCTCAATCCTTGCTGTGATTTCAGTAGGCGTATCATAACTGAACATGGCATTAGGGCTGTATTCCTTGCCCCATAGCTTATCACAGACTTCTTTTTGATCCTCGGCCAGGCTTTTCAGCATTTTAAGTTCATCACATATGTCCTTTATCTCCCTCAGAAGGTTTGTCTCTTCAAGGATATTGTCGTACCCGGTCTTTGGGGTTGGCAGTGCTCCTTTTTCTCTCTGTGTTTCTGAAAAGTCGACCGTTGAGCTATCACTCAGCGGTGCTTCCTTCTCTCTCCGTGTTGCTGCTTCACGGATGACTGTACAGAAAATTTTCCAGGAATTCCGAATCTGAGCAATAATGCTTTGGCCACTACCCTCCAATAACTTCTTTTCATCTTTTTTGGTCTTCCTGTAGTTTCTCGCAGAATGCGTCGAATAGCCCAGTTTCTTTGTTGCGCTTTGTCTGTTAGACTCCAAGTATGTCAAAACAAACGTGAACCACGATACTTACCACGTTTTGGATAGATTCTCGAAAGATTTCCAAAGGCGACTTTCTCCCATATCTCAGCCTTGTCGAACATCGCAACGGCTGTGCTAAGAAGAAGCTCTCTGATATCCTCCACTGACCATTGGGAAGTCATCTTTTGATCCTTAATGCGGACTAGGACTCGCTGGAAAAAGCTATCTTTTCCACTGTAGTCCTCTTTAGTTGTACTGCTGATTATAGTTTCTAAACCAAAGAAGATTAGCTCCATCTTAACAACGAGCTAGATAGGCACGTATGGACAACAAGAATTGTCGGTAACCTACTCCCGCACGGCTGCGTAGAGAATGACTTTCCATCCAGGGTTACAGCTTGTACGTTGCTGCTTTTGTCAAATCCTTCCTCCGAGTCCGAGCTGTCATCGGTTACTAGCGAATGAGGCTGGCCATCTGTGAAGCGCCACACAACCTGGTCTTTGTCCCTTTCTGTAGTGTCATCGATAGATGAATAATAGTATTGGTCGAGGGTCATGGAATCATGCACAAATTCCTTCCTTTGTCGTTTGTTAAACTTCTCTGGCTGCTCTGACCAGAACAGGTAAGGCATCTTCAACATGTTAGTCTCAAAGTAGAGTTTCAAGGTGATTTTACTAACATAGAATGCAGAGACTTGGCCGTGTTTCCCTTTTATCCCGGTTTGGTCTGTCGTATTCTGTCAATTTTTAGTTACCAAAAAAACTCTCCTTCGGGCAGGTGTAGTGCCATCTTACCTGGGTGACATACTGAGGCTTTATATAAAATTTTCGACCACCAGCATCAATCCTAGCCCAGCTCTTTTGCATGAAATCAGCTAATGGCCTGTGATCTTTATTTGCGAACCCCTTCTCCTGGGATATGCGGACCAGAAGCTCCTGATCACGTTAGTCAAGGCTATTTGTTCAACAACCTTGGAACTTACCTCCATACAACGCTCCTAACAAATGGTTACTGTTGAATTTTAAAACAAGATTAAAGTGCGGATATTTCCAATTACTCACATGGTTCACCGGGATATGAATCCACCTTACAGTAGGCTCGGTTCGTCTCATTCCTTGCTCGCCAGCCGGGGGACCTAAACCGTTGACAGCTTCCCTGACATTTGATAGTTTGCGATACTTGCAATCTCGCATAATCTCCTTAGGGCCCTTCCTGTATATAATGTCGATTACTTGACAGCGCTTGAGCTGAAATAAACCTTCACTATGATCTTGGAAGAAGTCTAATACTGTGCCAACCCCCGAATCAATGACGATCTCTTCAGAATGCCGAAACCTTGGTTGGTGATGGTCATCCCCAGGAACACGGGTTCTCAAGATAGGAGGAGGGTCTCCCAGAAGATCCCTAATAACCTGGTTGGCCGTTTTCCATTGTCCGGTAACCTTCTCGGCATTTTTGATGTCGTCTTCGCTAAGATAACACCCATTAGAAAGGAGCCACCAAACAACCATGGGGAGTTCCAGGTAAACTCCTAATTGCAGCGAATTCCACTCCTCGTAACCGAGTGGTGGGTCTTCTTTTAGCATGCGACGAAGATATTTCCTTAGATAGTTCTCCTTTCCTGGAGTTTCGAACCGGGCTGCTAACTCCAGTATACGCTCTTGGTCTGACTTCCCATTCTTTTCTGGAGGGTTGGAAAAAAGACTTGGCTGGTCTTCGATACACTTGTCCAATTCCTCCCATAGAACCCTCTCGATATCTCTGTGTGCCCCAGTACCTTCAAGTGCAGACCGAGCAATCAAGTTCCTGCTGTCATCATCGAAGCCCCAAAGGAAGATGCTGCTCAAAATTTCACGGGAATTCTTTTCTTTTCTGAGCCGCGCAAGAAATATTTTGACGAAATCAATATTTGTGCTCCTGATTGCTAAATCTAAGAGATCTGTAGGCTTTCTAGCGTTCCACTCCTGTTGCAAACTTTCATGTTCGAGAAGATTCTCTATCATAGGCTTGGTTGCTCCTCGACCAGCTACCGTGACCCATGAAGTTCCAACCTTGGTGGTTGAATTTAGGGGCTGTACTTTCGACATGCATTTGTTGAACAGACGCTCCTGTGCATTCAAAATCGCCCAGTAGAGAATTGCCTTGATATGGCTGTTAATTTCATGGGACAGTTCGGTCGTACCAGTCTCTTGCTCATTCATCGGTGTAAGAAGGAGCTCCGTAATTTTATCGGCCTCCTTATGGTCCGAGATATACGGTTCCGACCATTGTGGAAACTGTACATATGTCTCGAGAAATCGAAGGACAGTGTCAATATCACCGCCACTTGCAGAATAGTATAAAGCCGTTGAGCCAAATTTATCTTTTGCAGCAATTAGACCCGTATCTTCGACGTAAAAATGAGTCCTCAAGACTTTGTCATTGAATGTGTAATTAAGCCTCTCAAGAAAAATCTGAACAATCTTTCGCTTTCTTGAATAGGCAGCTAGATGCAACGGGGTCCGCCCTTCATCATCTACGGCATCTAAACGTGCCCCGTATTTAAGGAGGCACTTAGCAGCGTTAATACAACCAAAGCGCGCAGCCGAATGAAGAGCAGTCCGCCCCATCAAATTCTCTTGCTCCAGGAGCTGAGAGCGTCTATTCTTGTGCGTAAGAAAGCATTCGATCACGTCAGCACGGTCACGCAGTGTAGCCAAAAAAAGAGCACTGCGTCCATATTTATTTTTTCGCTCCAGGAGGTGAGTGTGTTCATTCTCTTGCGTAAGAAGGTATTTAATCAAGTTAGTAGACCCGCATGTGACAGCTAAATGAAACACCGTGTCGCCATCGTCAACCGTTTGCTCCAGGAGTTGGGAGTTTTGGTTCCTATGCTTGAGAAGCCATTCGACAACGCCAACATCCGCGTCATACAACACAGCCAAATGAAGAGCAGTGTGGTCGTGATAATCTTTTTCCTCCAGGAGTTGATCCCCGCCTTTCTCAAGCAATAGTTCAAGAATATGGATAGAGGCCTTTTTCGAAACAGCGTACATGAGCGCCGTCCTTTGCTTATTTATGGTTTTGGCAAAGACGTTTGCCCCTTGATCCAGAAGGAGATGCACGATCTCAGGGCGATCATGTCCCGCCGCAAGCATCAGAAAAGTAACGCCGACGTCAAATCCAGCAATTTTCTCATTGCTATCAAAGTCATGTATATTAGATGAATCCCACATAGAAAACGAGTCGCTGCATGAAGCCTCCACTAGGTCTGTATTATTGTTTAACAGCCTCCTCACAGTATCAATGTCGTTTTCCCAAATCGCTGATCTTAGCTCTCTTTTTCAATATTATTTTTGAGCCTGTCTTGAAAGTACTCCTGGAATTCTATTTTAGTCAGCACAAAGATTAGAGAAATGAATAATACGGTGGACTAACCTTCAGCCGCTGCCATCATGTAAATATCTTAGTGTGAGAAAGTTCACCACAAGCTTCTTATCGAGATGAAAAAGCAGGATGGAAATCAACTCTGGCGTTGCCATATAGAATTATACACCGAGTAAAAGTCGACGGATATGCATAGGGCCCCATTGTCGGAGAGAATTCGCTGGAGAAAAGGAAGTCGGTTGTTACGCATCTGTCTGCGGGTTCCCGTCTCTCTTTCTGAGTGCAACTTCTATCCATATGTATGGTGGTATTGAATTCTCGATGCGCATTGTGAATTGCGTGGCACAAGCCGGGCCAATTTGCAATCAGCCATGATGTGTGCTCAATCAGACATTGTGTCTTCTTGTTCAGAACGTCGTTAGAAGACTTTCCGGTTTTTGGATATGGAGACGGCTATTTCGAAAACGGCAGGTTCTTCTTGCTCTACTTTACAGTAGTAAAGGATAGTGATACATTATGTACAAATTATTTTTTCCCAACAGCCTCAAGAGCGTCTCTAGCCCGAGTAATGACCATTTTCGTCCTCGTTGCACCGCTTTCCTCCTGTCGTGACACAGGACCATCGCGAATCAAGGTCCGCAGAAGCTCTTCCGTCTCAACGAGAGCCGTGCGTCCATTCTCACGGACCTCTGCTTCCCATGATGACCGTGCATTCTCCCATTTGATTTGCTGTCGACGCAGAGAATAGATCAATCCAACAGCTGCAATGGTGCAGGCCTCGTACAAGCCGGTCGATGCAGAGGCGTACAAGAAGCCCGAGAGCGCCGAGGTTAGACCAGTTGTTGAGACGCTGAAAAGCACTAGACCCTGTGATAGGGCTTGCAAAGAGGGGATTGTCGTGCTGAGCATTTGAAGGCGGCTAGTGGCAATTTGCAATGGCCAGGGGCAGGTTTCTCCTTCTTCTGGCCCATTTTGCGACGACAAGTCTTCCGCATTGGGAACGCCGTCTAACAGGCCCGTCTGTTTCACTCGTCCTGCCGTCCAGATCATCTCCTTCTCGGCGCGGGGGAGGTATCTAGTCTGTAAAATCTCTGACATGACTGATCCCACATCATCGACACGCCAAAAGAGCTTCCACCATGATAGTGCTTTCCACCTCCGGCTCGCGAACCCTTCATCTAGGGAATTGCGGAGCTCTGTGTGAGCTCTCTCAGCCCACGCTGTAACTGACTGATCAAGACTCTGACGAGTCTCAGGAGAGGCGCTAGTTAGTTCCTGCTCCTTGATGCGGGCAGCCTCTTCAGCACGGACATTTTCCTCGGCTGTGTCCAAAAGTGACCGGACAAGTATCTGCAGGTCCGAACCCAGTCCGGTCTTTTCTGCGGGTGTTATATTATTAGACAGCCAGTCAGCAACCGACTGCACCCCGCTAGCAGTCCAGCCGCGTTCATATTCGGAAGCAAATTGGACAGATTCACGAAACTTGGCCAGTGCTTCCTCAGCTCTATCTGTGTTCACAAATGAAACCGTGTTGGTACGGTTATTAGTAGACTTCCCCCCGTCAACATCCAGCTCTATGACGCCATGTACCAACTCCGCAGAGGAGTTCAAATTGACGGCGCGGCCAAGCAGGCTAGAATAGGCCAACAACCCATCTGTGCCTGTACCACAGATAATACTTTTATGCACCGGATATCTGATAAGCTCGTGGTGTTGCTCACCACCACTTTCCGAGGTTGAAACGGTAATCGTAGGCACAAAAAAGGCTTCATCAGTGATAGGAACGGTGGCCGGCTCAGTTCCAGCTCCAAGGGTGCTAACAAAAATCTCAATGCTTCCTCTCTTCAAGACGGGAGACGTAACAGATATAGTAGGGCATAGACTGTTTTCGACGATGCCCGAATCTTGTCCATATCTATCATCAAGATCAAACCCAATTAGTTCAAAGGTCTATATACCCATCCCCATATATGGGAGAATACAAACGAACCGAATAAGAAGTCCATTCGACTCTTCAATGCCATATGATTCTATCAGATCCTCCCAAGCCTGTTTTTCTGTCAATGGATCTGCTAAGAGCAGTCTAACCAGGCGCCGTGTAGCGCGGACATCATTCACGCCGAGTACTAAAAGCCAAAACCAATTAGTCAGATAAAAAGCCAGAAAATTGACACCATCATGCAATACGTAGACTCACTAGCAACACGAATAACCAGATTTTCCGACTCCAACCCGCGCTGCGCGAGCTGCAATCGACTCAAACTGACATGATCCGCCGCGACATCCTGTAGCTCTGTAAGAGCCTTATGTAAATTCCGCAGATGTGGCGGAACAATGTCCCTCTTATTATTATCGTTGTTGCTGTTGTTTCTGGCGCCACCACCACCAACTATACCATTATTCAACGAGATTGACGAACTTAGATAACGACGTACAATCGTTGTCATAGATAGACATCCATTGCTATATCTAGCAGTAGCAGCAATATTATTATAATTTCCTCGAAAATCGCCGTTGCGCGTTCGATAACTTGTTGTTGATGTTTTTGCTGCCGTCGAAAGCGTCCGTCTTCGGCATGTCGAGCATGAAGGACACGCGATTATCCCTGCTGCGCCGCTTTTGTCTGCATGTCTAATGGACACCAAGCTCCTGCGAATTGGAGAGTGGAGTTTTGCAGGCATGGCGGTGGTGGTCGCGTTGGGCTTGCGAAGGAAGAGAACTTTGAACTTTGAAGTTTCCAGGAAGAGACTAGAGTGGGTAAAGTTAAACACGGAGGTTTTCGCGGCCGTTCCATAGATGCCCTAACTTCAAGTTCCTGACCGAATATTCAGCCAATGTCTTTGTTACCTCGGATTATTATTTGATCGAATTAAAGAGTATTATGTCTACTAAAGAATTTCTGGAGAAGGCTTTCCTTGAATGTTCATCAAAACTAGTAAATCAACTCACCGACGCCTCGACCACGGAATACAGACAGACAGCACCATAACCACATCGATCAATTGAATAGCAGGGAGAATACAACAAAAAAGCCAACTTGGAAATCAAACAGAGAGAAAGAGTAAAGGAGAAAAGGTCCTGTGCGCTTTGTGTCATTGCTCATTCCGCAGTTTATGTACACATCCCCATGTCGATAATTAACATGTGACAGTTATGAAGAAGAAAGGAAGAAAGAATAAAAGGAAAAGAGGAAATGGGAAAGAGGATATATAATGCCATGGGTGAATTGTTTTAAATCGTGACATGTCCATTAAGACGCTTCGTGATTGGGAGCTTCTCGATTGGAGGATTCTCTCCGGCGTCTGTTGCCAGACCTGTATTGTTATATATTAGCCATTGCACACCTCAAGTCGAACGGTATTGATTTGAGTACTCACATGCTAATGCGTCTAGCGACGGTGGCCAGCCCAGCATCATTATCAGCCTCGTGTTGAGCCCTCTCCAGTGCAGCCCTCCGATCCTCCTCGCTCTTGCGAACCACCTCCTCTTGCGAAGGAGGAAGCCGCTCGTTCTGTAGATCGACTTTGCGCGCGTCTTCGAAATTGTGAATAGCTTGCTTGATCCCTTCAGCACCCAACATGAGCGTTCCGGCCGGTAAACGACCGCCAGAAGCGGTCTTGAGCTCAGTGACCCGCTCGGATTCCTCACGCAACACCTGGAAAACTCGGGACAAACGACCAATGGCCAGGATTTTGTTCTTGATTGCACGTCTCTTGAAGTCGCTTTGCTCGTCCCTCTCTCTGTCAGTGGCAGATGGTGGAGAAGAGGGCAAGGTAGGAGAGACGGACGATGGCGTCTCGTCTTCGAGCTCTTCCTTGGAGCAAGTGTTCAAAATAGCAATCAGCATATCTGTGATCTTTTCTCCCACGAAAGGCAGGGACCAGGTAAAGACATCCATGAAATTGGGGAGCCAGTAAGGGTGAGGGGTGCAGTTGAATTGACGGATATTCATCACATTGTTCTCATACTTGAGGACCGCGGCTTTGTTGTTATAGACGTCGAGGTAGTTGGGGGCGCTGAAGATCGTCATCACACTTGGAAATCCGGTCGTGCGGGTCTTTCGATACATTCGATAGCCGGCATCTTGAGCTTCGTGCGCGCGGATAATCGACAGCAGGTTATTCTTCTCTAGGAAAGCGCATGCAGCCGGATATGAGAAGAAATAGGAACATCCTCGAACGTGGTTGTGTACGAAATAGTCCGGCGTCTTCTCCTGTCCGAACTCTTCCAGCGGATCGGCCCAGAGAATGTCGCACATCAATCCGTGCGTAGGCGGCTCCCTAAATCGATCGATAGCTTTAATATCCTCGAGGGTGTGCAACTCGGGACTCAACCCTCCATGAATACAGAGGAACTGTTTGTTCATCACGGCAGCGAGGGGCAGTGCGCAAAAGGACTCCATGCATGCATCGTAGACGCGCTCGGAGTACTTGTGCTTGCACTCGAGTTTGAAGGTAAAGTAGTCGGTCAAATGGCGACATTCATGATTTCCTCGTAGCAGCCAAAGGGAATTTGGATACCAAATTTTGAGCGACCACAGGTAGAGCACACACTAGGGCTTTGTCAGTGCGAATGCAAAAAAGACATCCTCCATGAGAATAGAGTACCAACCTCAATACTAAAGTAGCCTCTATCGACGTAATCCCCCAAAAACAAATACCTAGTTTCTGCGGGATCTCCGCCAACCTCGAACAATTTCATCAAGTCGTAATATTGGCCATGCACATCACCGCACACTGTGATAGGGGCATCCATCTCGAGAAGGTTAGGTTCCGCACGAAGCAGCTCAGTACCTTTGCTGATAATCCATAACGCCTGGTCCTCGGTGAGTCTGCCTTCGCGATAGAAGTGCTGCTTTAAGAAAGGCAAGTTTGGCTTTTCCGGGTCTTCTGGGGACCAGAAATTCTCGTCGGTGGGAACTGTGAGTGCGGGTGCCTGCACCTCTGGACGATGTCAGGTCACCAACTTTACGAGCTGGGGGGGAGAAATATGGAAAAGAGAAACAGTTGTAAAACAAATACAATCGAAGCAGGTAAATGCTCGAATAAACAAGAGACCAGTACACATACCTTTGCACACTCGTTCCAATGTTGACACTTGGGTGCCATCTTCCATTCGATGCAAGGTGAAGTCAATCTCAGGGACGGGCTTTTTGTGCGTCACCGCATGCTCAAGCTGCCGATCCATTGTGTCAGAGACAACAAATCCAATACTCGAATAAGATAAATTTGTATTGGGCGAAAAAGAAGGAAGACGACGCCCTTCGAGAGGTGAAGAACGTGGTACGGCAGTGAAGAAAAAGAGGAGGTATGAGAGCGCGCGTGGCGGGGTTTGTCAAGGCTTCGAGCCGCACACAGTCAAGAATCAGCGTCTGCCGATCGTTTGCACGCAACTCCTTTTCTGCGTCTATAAGACAAGCGCTGGACTTTCCACGATATGCTTGTTGTTTTAATTATGGGGGAGGGGTAAGACTGTAAGAGTGACTTGCGGGAGAAGTCGAAAGGGGAAGGAAGACTAATCAGGCTGGCAAGAACACTGTCGGTCGCGTGCAGCGTGAGACTTGGAAAAGACGCGAAAAGGCCGAGCAGCAAGGCTGGGCCAATTAAGGAAGGGGTCTCGACTGGAGATCGGAGGTTTCCTGGCTGGTGAAATGTTTGTTGATTTGGTCAAGCTCAAGACCCAAGACGGGGAGCGGCATGAATGATGAGCGGTGGGGCCTTGGGGCCTTGGAGCCTTGGGAATCAGGCTGCCGGCTCCGGCTAGTTACTGCAACTCCAGACTTCAATTCAACTCAACAGCACACAAGCTCCCCTCAGTGTGGCCATTATGTATGAATCAAACCGTAAGTTTTATTAGTCTTAGTCGAAGAGGCCTTCCTCTGACTGATATTCTCAAAGGTCCTCACCCATTGCTCGCCCAAGTGTCCCTGACAGTATCTCCATTCATCTCGCTCCCCACCGCAGTGACACTGCCTTATACCTACAAGTCAATCCCTTCAACACTTCCACCATCCGTCATCACTGCGCCTGCAGACTCTGACGGCAAAGCACGTTATGTCATTTCTCCTACCGGTGGCCATGCTGCTCACCCCGATGAGATTTTGGCATCGTGCCAGTCCCTCGAAGCTCATCTACACAAGACAGTAGCAGCCGCCGAGAAGACCATCAAGGACTGGGAAGAATCTATCAGACAGCGAGAGCTGGCCGAGAAGAGAAGAGTGGCGCCCGGATGGCTGGATCGAGAGGAAAAGCTCCTTCAGCCTGCACCTGTGCATGCTCCGTCCTCGCCCCGCGCGACTTCTCATCATCATACTGATGACGCTTCTCCGAGTATCTTGGATTCCCAGACGGAGGAGCAGGAGTCGCAGCCACTGCCTACTATTGCACCCCGCGATGAGGGTGAGGAATTGGATCGAGTTTTTGGCGGGTTGCAGATGAATTGAACATAAACGAATGCTTGTGACGAGCCACACGCTGCAATAAGAGATTGAATTCCCAGCTCTGCAAAGGCTGGTATATATTCTACGGCCTCGCCTGTTAATATATGTGAAGGACTATTTGAGATCATCGTACGATCATCTATCATATTTTTTGCCTTCCTGTTTCAAGCCCGTGTACAAGGCCCAGGCATCAAGTGTCTTGCCATCTCGGAACCCTTCTTTCCACCAATCTTTCTTTCAACGGCACAATTTTCAGCGTGATATTTTCTCGCTCGTCCTTGTTTCCCGTCAACCGGCCTTGCATGGCTTGGATATCCCGCCTCGGCATCCGCTTCTGACCAAGCAAGACGGGCATAAACTCATCACTCCAGGATAGACTGCCTTTTGAAGGAAGCTCTCCGTCCGCCACTGTGGATGCAATTGCTGTCAAATCGATGAGCTCTTCCTGGGGGGGTTAACAGACTGGTTTCTTCGTGAATCTCCTTTGCCGCTCCGCCTGCAAACGTGCCGCTGTCATCGAGCATGCCAAATTTGGGCGAGCCTGCAGGAATGCGCGGCTGCACTGTCATTATTGCGTACTTTAATAACGTATTAATGAATATTAAGTCTAGACCCGACGCTTCTTTCTCCCTTCTCTTATTCGAATGCGCATTATGTTGTTATGCACCTGAGGCAGCCAATTTCCTGCCATTGTAGTTGGACTCAGCGACTCAGGGTCACTGTTCAGATCGGAGAGCAGTATTACTATTCGTAGAAGACACTATTGGAACGTCGAATATTGCAACAGGAACGGTCAATTGTGCTCTCGAGAACAGTTGTGGTGGCTTTGTATACCTAATAGGTAGTTACATCCAGAGCGGAATATCATGCAGATCTACTTTTTCGACGTGTGCCAAATAGGTACGGTACCTAGGTATACTCGCGATGTAATTGCTGATGACAAAGTTGATTACCTAGGTATTTCACGTACAGAAATGTGCCTTCGAGAATAGGTATCTCCATATGAAATACTAGATAGATATACACGGACGGTTGATCGATCCTCGGCCCCTTCCAAGGTTGCCCAGCTACCTAGGTAATATACCACGTATAAATATGGGCCTAGATACCTAGTGGATTGTTCTGAAAAAGCATCAAAGGTAATGCTCATCTGTTCTGTTAAGAGCAAAGAATCCTCATCCACACACAGATCAGATCAGCACAGTGCCCCGCCTTCTAAAGGATGCCTGGTCTCGCTCTATACCTTTATTCTATCTACTCCCGAGGTCATATTCATGGATATCGACAGCTTTGGATTCCTAATTGAGCCATAGGAAACAATGTATACGGTTGTACCATATATCTAGAAGAACCATGGATGGATATATACAAAAGGAGATATTCCCATATTCCTGGTATCATTCAAGATCGGGACTGCCATTTCTCAGTTTCCTCGCTAGGTAATGGCCAACGAACCATTACCTAGGTATAAATAGACGATCCAATTCACCATGGAGATACTACCTAGGTAGATCACCCCACACGCAGCCGCGCACAAGCCCCGCATATAAAATATTCAATGACGGCGATCCATGGATGTACCTAGGTAAATCCAACCATGCCCAAACCGAGATCATGACTGCCACAATCTTCACTAACGGGCGCTTCTTTACGGGGGACGGGTCGGAAGAAGAGGCTTCCTTCGATGAATGCATGGTGGTCCAGGGTGATACCATCGTCCATGTCGGCAACCCCACAGATGCAGAGGTGTCCCAAGCCCGAGAAAAAGGAGCTGTCGTCAAAGACCTCCAGAAGAAATACGTTCTCCCAGGCTTTATCGACGGACACATGCACTTGCTACTCCTGGGACAAGCACTTCAAAAACTAGACCTGGACGGCAGCAAAGATCTCGCTGAGATCCGCGACAGAATCAGGGTGTATGCCAAACAGAATCCCCATCTTACTCGGATCCTGTGCAAAGGCTGGATGCAGCCCATGACAGACAACGAGGCTCTGGCGTCAATGCTGGACGACCTTGATTCCCGGCCCATATACATCGATTCCAAGGATCTCCATTCCACCTGGTGCAATACCCCGGCCCTGGAGGAACTCAAGGTAGCCGAGATGCCAGACCCTCAGGGTGGTACTATACATCGAGATGCCGAGGGCAAACCATCCGGTCTCTTGTCAGAGTCTGTCGTTTTCTCCACAATCTGGCCATATCTAGCGCGCGTGGCTTCTATGGAGGAGAAACTCAAAGCTCTCCGCACAGCCCTTACGGCATACACCGCGTCAGGGTATACGGGCCTGGTGGATATGGCCATGGACGAGAATGCGTGGGAGGCACTGCTCGTGTTGCGTCAACAGCAGCCACACGGCAAGCTAAATCTGCGGATTGCAGCGCATTGGTTGATTGTGCCATCGACAGACTCAGAAGCAGACATTAAACAGGTGGAAAGGGCAATTGAACTCCATGCCAAGTACAACTTGGACAGCTCCCCGGACTTCCGCATCGCGGGTATCAAGGTCATATGCGACGGAGTCATTGACGGATGCACGGCAGCTCTTCTCGAACCGTATACGCTCAATGGCGTCTCGTGCGATTCTCTATGGCCAGCAGAAAAACTGACGCCTGTCGTTAGTCGCGCGGTCAAGGCGGGACTTCAATGTGCGCTTCATGCCATAGGCGACAAGGCAGTTCGCATGGTATTGGATATTTTCGAAGCCCACGGTAGCCGCGACGGCCGGCACCGAATCGAGCATCTCGAATTGACAACGGCTAAAGACGCAGCGCGGCTGGGCAAGTTGGGCGTTACGGCGTCCGTGCAGCCAGTCCATTCCGACCCTGACATTTTCCGAGCATGGCCTTCACTGATCGGGCCTGAGCGATGTCGTCGTGCATTCGCATATCGCGACTTTGTCGACGGCGGCGCCGCGCTGGCGTTTGGCTCTGACTCTCCCACTGCGCCGTTTGAGCCTTTGCCCAACGTGTATATAGCCACCACACGCCGGTCTGCGCGATTGCCGGAGTCGGAAGAGACGGTCAACCCCAATTTTGCTTTGCCGCTAGTTACTGCCTTCACGGCAGCGACGACGGGGGCTGCGTACGCGTGCTTTGCGGATAGGATTACGGGGAGGTTGAGGAAGGGGCTCAAGGCGGATTTTGTGGTTGTAGATATGGAGTGGTCAAAGGAGCAGCTGTTACAGGCGACTGTGAGCGAGACTTGGTTCGAGGGCAGCGAGGTTTTTAGACTGTAAATATGTATTACCTACTTAACTAGTACGTACTTAACTACAACTTGTTAACCTATGAAGAGGCGAGAAGTGAGACCAAGCCAGACTAAATCGGCGTTGGAACGAGTGTTTACATAGTAGATCAAGACATAGAAATTAAGCGTCGTCCTGATGGCATTGAAGCATACTTTCAACAAACCAACAGTAAGATTCGGTACGCATACAATATACCCCGTACTCCATACTCCGTAGAATGACTTGAAAAGGGTCCAAGATGGATAGTTACGTACTTGATATCAGATTCAGTAAGAACATAAGACAGGGGTATGATCGACATGCTCCCCAGACTATTGTCTCTTGAGTCTTGAGTGTACGGAGTACGGAGTACGTATTTGATCTGCTTTGGCATAACTCGTAGTATGTGCTATGTACTACATAGTATGTACGGAGTACTCCGTAGCTAGTTTTCTAGTTAACTAACTTTCTGCTCTTCTTTGAATCTTTTCTCTTGACTCTTGAGTCAGTCCATCAAGCCAACAGAATAGCGGAATCATGAATGCAGCTAGTGCATCAGTGGCGCCGGGGAACCGGGCAAGCCCCGAAATGCTTCCAAGCTTGCCCCTTTTCTCGCTGACCGCGTCCTTTGGCATGATACACATAACTTAAATAATCGAGATCCACTCCGTAGTTAATCCCTCGTATAATAATAATCGCGCGGTATAACGAGCATCTCCTTCCGTGAAGATTCTTTCTTTTCTAGCTTCCGGGCTAGGCCGGCTACAGACTCAGCTGCTTTTTCTCCGTTTGTAAGTCGCCTTCAGGATTTAGTGAACCCAGCCGTACGGTTTCTGGTTAGAGTTTGGCCTCAAACAATGGTTGTTTAACTTCTCTCGTCTATGGAAGCCTTTGGAAGGGAACGTACGGAGTATACGGAGTAAATGGTCGTTTCCCAAGGTTTCCGACTGGATCTTAAGATAGTTGTAGTGATACTGATCCGATGCTTATCTAGCTGCTGGATTAGCTTGGAGTCTGGACAACATGCAGTGTCATCTAATTTCCAACGCCAGAACGGAATCAACATGCAGGAAGAAGCGGTCAGTACACCAAGTACCCACTGCCACGATGCCACCACTCTCCATAGATTATTATAGTATGTACATAAGTACGACATCGTAGCATTATATAACTAACAGAACGTCCTTCACCGACTCCGTTAGGTTTTCCTACAGTGTTCACCTGGGCAGTGTTTAATATTTAACAGCGTTTGGAACTTTGGCATTTGGCATGTCGGTGAGAGGTCTAGACCAGGCGCTCATTGTTCGTTGCGAGTCACGACATCCTTCGGAGGTTTGCAATCTGACCACTATTTAAACAAATTTGAAATTAGAGAAACTCAAGAAAGAAAAAGGCATAGAAAAGTGAAATAGAGCAAGTCAATGTTGAACGCACTAAGGTCAGGTCCCGCGCAGACGGCATATGCAGTGATGCGCATTGCGCAGCAAAATAGTCCTTGCCGGGTACGTTGATCAAGCTGTACGGACTCTACTACGGAGTATTCATTCTCTACTGATTTCTTTTTTCTTAATTTAATCACGGAGCATTCGATATAACACATCGAAAGAATCTGGATAGTCAGCACCTGTAAATAATACTAGATGGAAGCAAAGGAAGGGACGGTCCGCTGCAGCGGGAAAAACCGAGGGGTTGGACCTATAAGAATCCAGAAGTGGCAGCCAATCATAAAGCTCATCGCATTTATGCCATTTAAGGATCTCATTAGTACTACATAGTCCATACTACACGGTACATAAATATCAGCATAGCTCGAGTACAGACTTGACGGAACAAGTCAGCGACGATTCAAAGCGGTGAAGATGAGCTTGAATAAACTATGGTTGTTAGTACGGAGTAGTTTGTTTGGTTGCCCACTTTACCCCCATCGACCTTCTGTAAGTGAGCCTTAGGGTAAGGTGCGCTGTGGATAGCATCATTATTCCCAGTTGGGCGTTGTTAACTACTGCTACGTGGCATGGCTATGCTGTTCTTTCAGTGTCGACAAGTAAGTCACAGGACGTTGCTTTTGCTGCCTGAATTCCTAAGCCCAAGTCGGCGTCAAGAGGCTGCAGTTCCTTGATGAGCAAGGGACCATGGGCTTATGTAGTAGTACTACGTCTGTTCTAATTTTTGTCGTAAAGCACGGCGCGAGATCTGTTTATTTAATGGGCCGAGGAGTCGGGGACTGCGGACGCCACATTTTCTTTCTTTGAACCTCCGTAAGGTGAATCGTGACATTCTTTGGGCTCTTTCTGGTGCTCTTTGATCTGACTGGTCGCCTTTACAATTTCCGCGATTATGACTGGTTCCCTTGCTTTGTTTGACCTAATGGATCATTTTTGATCCTGATAAGTGTATGTATGCTCCTCCCTTCCTTCGTTCCTGCAACGTTATCTCAGCATTGTAAAATTGTACATAGTACTCCGTACATATTTAGCACCCGCAAGGGATCGCCGGAGTTCCCGACTCGGTCCCCGAATGCACCAAGTTGATCCTTGAACATCATAAGTGTTAAGTATATTTCTCTTGAATCTCGCTCATGGAAAGAGGGGCAATAAACCGATCACTGAGGGGGAGGGGCGAGCATACTCCTTGATACAGTGTAGCTATAGAGGGGCAGGAACAATAAGTTAATAATCACCAGAGCATACTTACTACGTACTCCGTAGTACGAGTAATTAATCACTAACTAGTAAGCACTGAGCAGTCCTTTTCCAAATGACAGTGATCACATGGGTTGCTGTCTTGGAGGATACGTGGTAGTAAAGAGTAAGACCTGGCCACGAGACCGCGAGGGATGCGGAATCGAAAACTGGGAAGGGGCATTATTACTGAACGCCTCATTTGTTTTAAGTTCTCCTAAAGGCGAGAAACTTGAAAGTGGAAGCTTGAAAGTGCGTAGCTGGACTCTGGAGTCGGGGCTGGACGGAAGACGAAAGGGGCCAGCATACAAACAAATTAAAACAATCAAAAAGCCAGCCACAAAAGGAGGGGCCGGAAGGAGGGGCAAGGTGGGCTGGTGGCAGTGGTGCTTCTTACGTTAGCATGTGTGGTCGGTGGCCGGTAGGTGCGTGGATATAATACTAATAAGTTAGTGGTTGCTAGGGCTCGGGTTCGGCGGCCCCGCTCCCGTTGTATCCCACGAACTGTGTACGACTACGTACCGTACCTAGGTAGGTACTCTACGGAGAGGATGGAAGATCATTTTCGATCTCTCGATCTATCTAGTATCTAGTATCTACGTACTGCTTTAACACTGTTTGCAGAGTCCCGGCCATGTCAAGTCACAGTGTGAACAGAATACGAACAGCACGAAATGCAATGCAAATAGAAATAGTCCGAATCAGGTAACTATAATGCACAGCTCGGTAAACAGAACGCACAATCACATAAATAGTGGCATTCAAAATCCAATGCTAAACTAAAAGTAAAACACATCACCTCAAAATCAAATCTAGTCCTCCAGGCTCCAGGCCATGCAGCTAAAGGCTAGTTAAAGCTCGACTAGTCTACTACGTAGTAAGCAGACAAGGAACCCGTTGTACCGGGATGACGGGTTGCCAGGTTCCGCCATGTGGGCTGAAGGGGCGAGACGGCGCGTTTGGTCTATTCCCTGTATGGTGAAGGATGTGCGATATCTATCACTGGTTCATTCTGTAAATGTACGTATCTCCATTCCGGCAGCTTGGTTGGACGTGTCGTCTTTTCCGTTGTCTTTTTCTGCCAGCAAGAGGGTTTCTGTACACTGTACAATGTAGGGTGACCGCAGACACGTAGACTTGTCTGATGCAGTGCGTGGCCTCAGGCGCGTTCGGTGCGTGCGCGTATTTCTGGCTACCGAAATGCCGCCCACTCTGTATGCAGCACGTATTGAGTCGGTATTTGCTGACGAGCCCCCCTTTTGTCCGCCCCTCCTTGACACACAACAAAGACGCGTGACAGCCCGGTCGAGCTTCGTTAATAGATTACCGTAAAATACGCCGGCCGTACCAGCCGTACCAGCGTGTCCGTAACTTCTTGGCTGGGAAGGCGCCCCCCTCTGGCGTTTACAGACACTCACTCGGTCGCTCTTGCCAACGCGCTCCCCCTCCTTCCTTCTCTTTCCTGCTCCTGCTGCTCCTCCCTTTTTCCCAATTCCCTCTTCCTCTCCCTCTTCCTCCTCCTCTTCTTCTTCTCTTCCTCTCCTTGTCATCTCATCTTCACTTCACTCCCCTCCCCCCTTCCCCCTCCTCCAGGCAGAACTGTATACAGTCCGCGTCTTAATCGTTCATAGATTACTTCTTCTTACTACTACATCTAATCTTCTGTTATTTATTCTCCCTCGTCCGCCTGTGGCTGGACTTACCTAACCCTTCTTCCCCCTCTCCGTCCCCTCACCAACCCAACCCCCCCCCCGCCCGGGGGCGCGGGGGGGCTCCCGGGGGGCCCGCGGGCCG